>CM076574.1:39786007-40046551 GCA_034641835.2 Pinus albicaulis
GCATTTAATTTGTCAATCCGGGAATCGTGTCGATGAAGTGCTATTGCTTACTATATGCAAGATAACCTCTTTCTTAACTTTTTGTCGTTTTTGGTCTTTCTAAGGTGAAATGGAAATTCTAAAATGAAAAACAAGTTTGGTTATATTTGTTCAAGGAAGTGATATCCCCTATAATGATTTACCAATCTTGAAACTTTAAAAGCAAATTGAAATTACAATGACAAGACTTGAAAGAAAGTAAAAGTGTACCGCTGAAATGAAAAGGTGCTGCTAATCTAATGAATCAAAACAGGAAACTAGTGAACATGAAAACCAAACTATTCTTGCTGCCAACTAAACACAAAAGAAACTACGCTTATGGAAATTCAAAATTGCAACAAAATAAATCTAAATCAGATTACATCAATTCATTTTCTGACCCTTCATCATTAGACCAGCTATGACTTGCGGAAGTAATCATAAACAACTTGTGTAACTGATATTTAATTCACAGAAAGTAAACTAATACTAAACCATATACACATGATTCAATCCCTCGCCATCAGTCCAGCTGTGGCTTTCGGAGGCAACTGAAGATGTCATACATGATTTAATATATCTAAATTTGCAGAAAAGAAACTAATACTAAACTACACATTTCATAATGCAGTCCCTCACCATCAGTCCAGTTGTGGCTTTCGGAGGCAACTGAAGACGCTATGAGCAGCTTAATATATCTAAATTTGCATAAAAGAAACTAATACTAAACTACACATTTCATAATGCAGTCCCTCACCATCAGTCCAGCTGTGGCTTTCGGAGGCAACTGAAGACGTTATGAGCAGCTTAATATATTTAAATTTAACTACTGAATCAGATAAACAAAACTAAAATGTACAAAGCAAAACTGAAGTTAAACAAAAGCTATGAAAAACAAAACTAGCAGCAGAATAATGTTAGTTTCATATCATTAGCCAAAATACTATGAAAATGCCCGGGCTGTCTACCTAAAACCTGCACAAGAAAACTGATCAGTGATTGACAATCATAAAAAACATGAAAGACAGGAATGCAATGGAAATTATAGAAATGTATAAACAGAAATGAAACAACTACAAAATATGAACATGTAATGGATTATGATAAAATGACTTTTTAAAGAAATGAAATGAAAAATATATACATTAATACACAGAACCTTGGCTGAGCAGGGGCCCTCTACACAGCTTTGGTACGATCCTCAAACACAAATTAAGTTGTAAAACAGAGTTTTCTCATATTAAAAAGCAGTTCATTACAGACTGGTAGTATTACGGCTCAAGGCAGCGTAATCACTACAAAGCAAACATAACAGAGTACGCACATCAGCTATCAACTAATAACTCAACTAACTCTACGTGCGTATGCAAACGCTCTATATAAAACAATAAACTGTAACTGTCTCCTGAAGTTTATGATAACAGCTAGCACGTAGACCACTACGGCCACGAATATAGGAGTATGGCCATGTTGGAAAACGGATCTATGGAAGGTGGATGCTTGATTTCAACTCCAGAACTTTGCACAGATGTCAATTAACCTCCGCAAGCTTAGAAACGGCCGTATGGATGTTTATATGCCACGAAACAGAGTCCAACCGACATGAAACTCCATAGTTGACTTCCACGTGGATGGCTTTGACCGCGGCTTCCTTTGACGAATTTACTTGAACCAATAGGACACGAACCATGTCCTCGTCATTCCTAGCCTGCTCATGTGGCTCGTTTCCTTTGTAGACACCTGTAGCATAGATTTCCACAAAATAGCTGCGGAAAGTTGCAGCAGCTGTGGAAAGTGGCAAGTTTCCGCAGCTGTATGAACAAAATCTAGATCAAATAGAAAACACAAAAACATAATTAAAAACCATGTTAGATACCCTTTTGCACATGATATTGACAATTTTGGAGGTTTAGGTGATTGAAAAAGATATGGAAAAGTGTATGGAAAATAGGTAAATTCAGGACTCAACAAAGCTCTAAGAGAATCTCCCTGCTTGATGGTTTTCCTACTTGATGGTTTCTCGTGATATAATCAAGTCTCCGGGTACTCCCGTAAGACAAACTCAAATGCCACCACTCCATGGGGTACCTTCATGTATGTGAATATGCCTTTTGGACTGATGAATGCTAGAGCTACCTTCCAGAGAGAAATGGATATTGCTTTCTCAGATGAGATTGGACACTTTATAGTTATCTACTTGGATGACTTGATTGTATTTTCTAAAACTGAAGAAGAACACTTGAAACATCTGAGGAAAGTATTTGAAAAATGTAGAAGGTACGACCTATCCTTAAATCCTAAGAAAACTTCTTTTGGGTTGCAAGAAGGTAAACTTCTTGGCCACATTATATCTGAGAAAGGGATCAGGATAGACCCACAGCGAGTTGAGGGAATACTTCGAATCTCACATCCAAGAAACATCAAGGAATTGCAGTCCTTCATAGGGAAGATCAATTTCCTTAGAAGATTTATCCCCAATCTTGCTGAACATCTTAGGAAAATGACTGAAATGCTAAAGAAAGGTGCAGGAATTAAGTGGACTGTTGAAGCCAAGAAATCTTTTGAGTCAGTAAAACTTGCGCTCACTCAGGCCCCTGTACTTATCAGCCCTGACTTCTCAAAAGATTTTCTGATCTTTTCATTTGCTTCCCAACACACAATAGCTGCAGTTTTGCTGCAGAAAAATTCAGAAGGTAATGAACAGCCTATAGCCTTCTTCAGTAAAGCCTTAAGAGATGCACCCTTAAAGTACAACATCATGGAAAAGCAGGCCTATGCTCTGATTAAGGCCTTAAAATACTTTAGGGTGTACATTCTGCATTCTCACACCATTGCCTATGTGCCAAATATAGTGGTTAAGGATATCTTGTCCCAAGACCCTGATGGGAAAAGGGGCAAATGGATTGCTACCATCTTGGAATACGACCTTGAAATAAAACCCACCAAGCTGATCAAAGGTCAAGGCCTAGCTCAATTAATGGCTGAATCAAACTTGCAGGCCCTTGACATTAACATGATAAATGCCTTAGATGAGCAGGGAGGATTGTCCCATCCAACTGTTGAGGAGCAGTTTCGGAACTCTCCTTGGTATACTGATATCCTTTACGTGCTCACAAACCTCAATGCCCCTCCAGAACTGTCCAAAACAAAGGCCAGATTCATAAAACTCAAAGCTAGAAATTACTGCATTATGAATGAGAGTCTATATTGGAAAAATCCAAATGGCCTTCTACTGAAATGTTTGTCTGAAACTGAAGCTGAAAGAATCAAACAAGAATTCCATGCCGGGGAGTGTGGAGGCCACCTGAGTTGGAAAACCACTGCAAATAAGATACTCAGGGCTGGTTACTATTGGCCTACACTCTTTAGTGATGTCCATAAAATGATTCTTACCTGCCACAAATGCCAAATCTTTGAGGGCAAAAGAAAGCTCCTTCCCCTCCCTCTGCAACCGATCACCATAGAAGGCCCTTTCATGCAATGGGGCCTAGACTTTATAGGAGAAATTCATCCTACCTCCTCTGGACAACATAAATGGATCCTAACTGCTACAGATTACTTCACTAAATGGATAGAAGCTATACCCACTAGGAATGCCACTGACTCTGTCATCATTAGGTTCCTAGAAGACTTCATCCTATCTCGTTTTGGCTGTCCAAGGAAAATAATCACTGACAATGATGTTGCTTTCGGATCCAAAATAATGGTTGATTTCTGTCACAGGTACGGAATAGCACTGGGACATTCAACTGCCTATTACCCCCAGGGTAATGGCTTGGCTGAATCATCAAATAAGAGCTTAGTGACAATCATCAAAAAGCTATTAGAGGAGAACAAGAAATCTTGGCACAACAAGTTGGTACATGCCTTATGGGCTGATAGGCTCACCACAAAGAAATCCATTGGCATGTCACCATTCCAACTTGTTTATGGTACAGAAGCAGTTTTTCCTACCAGCCTTGGGATACCGATGGTAAAGTTGGTCCAAGAGATTCAGGCAGAGGAGGAAAGCATGATAAGGAGAATTAATGAAACAATCCATCTTCAGCAAACAAGGGAGCAGGTTTATAACAGAGCTATCAGAGTCCAAGAAAACATAAAAAGGCAGTTTGACAAAAGAACCAAAGCTTCAAATTTCAAAATTGGTGACAAGGTTCTAAAATGGGACTCAAGAAGAGAGGACAAAGGTAAACATGGCAAATTTGACAGCCTGTGGCAGGGTCCATACATAATCCAGGCCATTGTGGGTCCTAATGCGTTTTTTCTGCAAGAACTTGATGGCACATAATTTTTTGGGGGTCCTGTCAATGGCAAGATGCTCAAACATTACTTCTATTGATTTTCCATTTCCAGTTTCATCTCCATTGTACATACCATTGCAAGTTTTCATTTTCAGAAAAAGAGAAAATGTTCCAAAAAACAGAATGAAAAGAGAGGTTCAGACATGCTCAAAACATGAACCTCTAAAGTAAAAATCATGGCTCAAACCTGATCAAAATCCGAGCCAAAGGAAGCAGAATAGCTGGTCCTAATAAGCTCAAAATCTGGATTAGCAGCGAAAGAAGAACCAGCTCTAATATGCCCAAAACCAGAGCGGAAGCAAAGAAAAGAGGTTACTCAAATATGCTCAAAACCTGAGTCACAAGAAAGAAAGAAGAATGTTTCAAAGTTGCAGAATTCCATGCCTTCACAGTTTTGTCTTCTACTTGTCCAGCAAGTCAGACAGTCTAATCCTGGCTTGGCTGTGTTTAAATTTCCTGTCTTAGAATGTAGGTGAAGAAACCTGTTGGACAGTTTAATCCCAACAAGTAGTAGATTAGGTAGAGAATTGTATGAGGCCAACAGTCTAATCTGGCCTCATGGAGCAATAAGGATAGATTTAGAATAGGTTTGTTTTTGTTTTGCAAAATAAAATGTAAAGGGTCTGCAAGCTCAAATGCACCCAAAGGGAACAGTTAGGACTACAGTTGGGTAGGTAGTTTGGTTGGGAAAATGTTTCTGCTGATATATCATGTTTGTGGCAGCTGAAAATCAACGAAGAAAGATGGCTTATGATAGCAGGCATCTGGCCTACTCCAAAGATCATATCTGGTTTCTTGACTCCTCCAAGGAGAAGCCATCCCCATGTGGAGCCACTGTTAGCTCCCCCATGAAATTCTTGACAAGCAAGCTGGGGGCTGAATTGTTTTGGAGCCTTCAAGGAATGTCTTTCCCTTGAAAACCCATTCTCCTTGAAGCCTCTGATTGCTTTGCCTTATATAAATTCTATCTGCTGCCCCATTTCTCAAAAGGGCCTATATTACCTCTCATATCCCTGCAAAATACCACTTTTCCCCTCTCCCCCTTGAAATCCCATTACTGCCCCTGTTCTGGCTTCTCCTACCCCTCATTGCCCTATTGTTACCCTCGTTGGCCTCAAATTGCATTAAAAACGAATAAAACCCATGTATTTCATTATAAAAGGCCTAGCACCTTTGGCCAGAGCCCCGCGCCCTTCCACCTTCCACAGGACCTAGCACCAGAACCACCCGTTAAATCCATCAGGCGCTTGCTTTCCCCAATGCTTTCCTGCCCAAAATCCTAAAACCTTTGATAATTCATATTTTCGGGTCCTTACATAATTTCCAAAGGTTGCGCGCCGGTTATAAACGTTGTTATAAGGTTTTGATTAAATATTTGGGGTCGCATATCTACCGTCCATTACTCCCACAGATCCATCGGTGCGGCACGTAACTTTTCATATGGACCCCGCCTGCCATACGTCATACCTCCAAACCCACCGGTATTTTCCGCACCACCATTTGCGAGCCGGCGGTATTCTTCCATCGCCCATCGATTCCACTGGGTGCCCGCCGCATGTCCTCTGTACGGTGGCAAAACCACTATCTTCCCACGCATTATTGTTCAGCCCAAACCATGCAGCAAAATCATCGTGCGCCGTTGGATCTCGCATGTCCCATCTGACGATCGACATTCACCAAAGTTGCACATTGCTTAACCCCGTCCATCGTACCCACTGGCCCACTATCCGTTACTCTCCGTCGTCGATCTCCACCATAATCGACGATCCCGAATCTGTCCCTCCATTTTTTACCACTCCGTTGCCCCGGGTCTCCACGTCACTCGTCCACCGTTTTCTGTCCCGCCACGTCACTCCACGTGCGCCCCCGTACAGTCTCTCATTCTGTTGCATATATACATCCAAAGTTCATTTTTTTTAATGTTTTTCATGCATTTGTCACTCCATAGGCCACCAAACACCTACCAGAGCAATCCGCCATTGTTTTCCATGATTTCTCCCCGGTTCTCCATCTGCATGGCTTTTTTCTACATCCACCTCTCGTCCTCTCCACCTCCATCATTCATATCCATGGTTTTCCTCACAGGTTTGTTGTTTTGCAGGGTTTCTGAAGGAAAAAAAGCCGTCATGTTTCTACATGGCACGCAGGACGGATAGATTTAAATCCAAAGAGCTGATATTGTCAAGAAATATTCAAGGAAAGCGGCTGGCGAGATTTGCATCAAGGAAAAGCAGATTTCGGGCATTGAAAACCTCTCAACACCATTAAAATCCCGAGCTACCTTGTCAGAAGCAGAATGGAGCGGTAGTGTTACAGTACAGAGCAAAGGAAGATTAAGCGATGGTGAATTGGTGGCGCGACGGTGGTGCACGTTGGCGGAGCCACCTTCCCTGGTGGTTACGGGGGGTATGAGTCTGCCCGTACAGACCAAATGAGGTGAGGCCCCGTAGTACATCTTGGTCGTTGATCGGCGGTCAAACCCTGATCGACTGGTCAACTACGGGGGGTACACATCCCGTTAACCTCCGCGCTGGTCGACCTCCCGTACTCCGTCGATCTGTTCAAACCTGCTGTCGGGTTAGCTCCGCGCTGTTCCAATCATCCTTCCGCCTGTGAATTGATCCGGGCAGTTGGAAGACCCCGAGGATCGATCAAAGGATCCTGTGCACAAGTAAAAGGTACCATCAGGGTTATTTTTCAGCAGAATGTTTCTCTTTATCAAAGTACAGGGCGCCCATACAACTTTTATTATACATAACATCCCTGAAAGAATTTCCGCCCTAACTACAGCTCAAAAACAGTTAGACATTTATGAGACAGACCTTCCTAGCAGTTTATTTCATTTTTGTTCACGACACCAGGAGTACTTCGGCCAAAAATGTCAAGATCATATCCGGAGCAGATCTTTCCCCCACAAGGAAAGTGGCAGAGATTAAACATACAGCATGTCAAGCAGACTGGGCTTCAGCCCTGCATTCATTGTTGTGTTTAAATGATACACTTAATTTTCACCTACCTTCTCAGTCGATTTTCTATTCATCAGCTGCTATAAAGCACAGAAGGAAACATTGTAATGGTTGTTGATGAGATATTAGTGAAATGCAAGTATTTTCCTCTTAGACAAGTTCTCTGTGTATATTGTAAGATAGGCTGAGATTTGATGTATTCAGACTGAATGTTCAAGCTGTGGGTAATGATGTACCTGATTGGTGTTGTTTTAATATGACAAGCATGTTTCTTTGGATCCTGATCTAAAGCAGCTGGTGATGTTTCCTCTTTCTCTGTATTTGTGATTGACTTGCTCTTATGTTATGTTCTGTTTCATTTCATTTCTGCTGGTAGGCAACAGAAGTATAACATAGGATTCACCCTTGTTAGGTGCCCTATGTTTCCTGCTCTCCCTACCTCAATGTTTTCTTCTTATATGTGTATCTGAATGTTGATTTCAATTGATTTAACCAGTGTAGTGGATGATATTGCCTGCTCTCTGATGTATGAATTGATGAAGTCCATGTTTAGATGTTCTTGGTAGGATTTAGCTAGAAGGTTTGGGAACACTGGGGATTAGTGTTAGCCCTGTCCACTAGGATCTTTGCACGACCAGCTAGCCTTTCTAAGATCCCTTGTAATTGCCTCTGATTTTTTCCAAGCAGGCCTGGAGTTAAATGACCTCTGACCTGATCTATAGACAGAATTAGATGGTTCTCCTCCTTTCATTTTCAGTCCTTAATGTTCCATTCCATCTTCTATCCTTTAAGATCCAGATGATTTAGATGACTTGCCCAACTGAAAGCTTGCACATTGAACACAAATAAACCCTTTCTTGACTCCATAGCCCAATGGCTTTGATGTTCTCTGAGTTATCTGTCTCTGCCTAAGCTTCCTCTTTGCTCATCCTTGTCTTGTATTGGACACTTCTTTACTGATTCCCAACAACCAAACTCAATCAAACAAACAAACCCTGAGCCCCATAACTAGCCTAACATTGAAACATTGAGCCTCAAAGACATATTCTTTGACTCATATAGAGAGATCCCTCTCTGGACCTAGGAGGGCTGGATCCTAAGGTCTGAAAGTGGTTCTATGTTGTCTCATCTTTTGGTCTCTGTCAACCTGGCCAAAACATGGGAACCCCAACACGTAGACCAGCTGAAATGGTGACATGCCAATGGACTTCTTGGTTGTAAGCCTGTCAGCCCACAAAACATGTACTAGCTTGTTATGCCATGATTTTTTGTTCTCTTCCAACAGTTTTTTGATGATGATCACCAGGCTCTTGTTCGATGATTCAGCTAATTCGTTACCTTGGGGGTAATAGGCAGTTGAATGACCAAGCGTTATTTGGTACCTATGAAAAAAATCAACCATATTTTTGGATCCGAAAGCAGTAGCATTATCAGTGATTATTTTCCTTGAGCAGCCAAACCGAGAGAAGATGTGACTTTCTAGGAAACTAATGATGATTGAATCTGTGGCATTCCTAGTGGGCATGGCCTCTATCCACTTAGTGAAATAATTTGTGGCTGTTAGGATCCATTTGTGCTGAGCAGAAGAAGCAGGGTGAATCTCCCCTATGAAATCTAAGCCCCATTGCAGAAAGGGACCTTCAACAGTGATGAGTTGTAGGGGTAAAGGGAGGAGTTTTCTCTTGCCCTCAAAGATCTGACATTTGTGGCAAGCAACTATCATTTCATGAATATCATTGAAGAGTGTGGGCCAATAGTATCTAGCCCTGAGTATTTTATTTGCAGTGGATTTCCAACTCAGGTGGCCTCCACATTCTCCAGTGTGGAATTCTTTTTTAACCCTCTCTGCCTCGTTGTTAGGCAAACATTTAAGAAATATGCCATTAGGATTCTTCCAATATAAGTTTTCATTCAAGATGCAGTAATTTCTGGTTTTTAGTTTTAAGAATCTGGCCTTGGTCTTTGATAATCCAGGAGGGGAATTGAGGTGTGTAAGCACATACAGAATGTCGGAATACCAAGGAGAGCTCTGAAATTTTTCCTCAATAGTGAGATCAGGCAATTCTTGCTGCTCATCCAAGGTATTTATCATGTTAATGTCTAGGGCTTGTAGGTTTGATTCAGCCATTAATTTAGCTAAGCCTTGACCTTTAATCAATTTGGTGGGTTTTATCTCGAGGTCATATTCTAGGATCACTGCTACCCACTTGCCCCTTTTCCCATCTGGGTCTTGGGACAGTATATCTTTGACTATGATTTTGGGCACATAAGCTATAGTGTGGGAATGCAATATGTACACCCTGAAGTCTTTCAAGGCCTTAATCAGAGCATAGGCCTATTTCTCCATGATATTGTATTTCAAGGGTGCATCTCTGAGTGCTTTTCTAAAGAAGGCAATTGGTTGTTCCATTCCCTCTGTGTTTTTCTACAGCAAGACTGCATCCACTGTATGTTCAAAGGCGAATGAAAAGATCAAGAAATCTTTGGAGAAATCTAGGCTGATTAGGACGGGGGCTTGGGTAAGTGCAAGTTTCACTGATTCAAAATATTGTCTAGCTCCCATGGTCCATTTAACTCTTGCACCTTTCTTCAGCATGTTTTTCATGTTCCTAAGGTGTTCAGCCAGATTTGGAATAAACCTCCTAAGGAAGTTAATTTTTCCAATGAAAGACTGTAATTCCTTGATGTTTCTGGGGTGTGTGATCTGTAGTATTCCCTCAACTCGCTGTGGGTCTATGCTGATTCCCTTTTCGGACATAACGTGGCCAAGGAGTTTTCCCTCCTGTAGCCCAAAGACAGTCTTTTTGGGATTCAAAGATAAACCAAACTTTCGACATTTTTTGAAGACTTTCCTCAGATGTTCCAGGTGTTCTTCTTCAGTCTTAGAAAAGACTGTTATGTCATCCAAGTAGATAACAATGAAGAGCCCTATCTCATATGAAAATTCTATGTCCATCGCTCTTTGGAAGGTGGCTCCAGCATTCATCAATCCGAAAGGCATCTTCACATACATGAAGGTACCCCATGGAGTGGTAAAAGTTGTTTTGAGTTGGTCTTCTGGGATCACTAAGACTTGGCTATAACCTGAAAAACCATCCAGCAAGGAGATCCTTTTAGAGCCCACTACCTTCTGAAGGATATGTTCCATTATAGGCAAAGAGTAATTGTCCTTGAGTGAGGCTCTATTGAGATTCCTGAAGTCTATGCACAATCTGATTTCTCTTGTTTTCTTCCTCACAGCCACTAAGTTTGATACCCAATCAGAGAACCTCACTGGAATAATTTTACCTGCTTCATACATTTTCTTAAACTCCTTCTCTACCGCAGGCAATTGTTTGGGATTGATTCTGCGAAGTTTTTACCTAAAGGGCTTCTGATTTTCTTTCAAGGGTATCTTATGCTGAATGATATTTGTGTCATAGGCCTTTAAGTCTTCATAGCTCCACACAAACACATCAATGAATTCCTTGAAAAGGTCAATGTATCTCTTCTTCATATCTGCAGGTAGAGACTTAGCCAGTTTAATCATTTTGGGCTTATCTTCAGTGCCTGTGTTGCATTCTTCCACCTCAGAGTCTGCATGTTCTATAGTGGGATTTTTTGCGACATCATCAAAGTCAAAGAGGTCCTCTAAGGGTGTCAGGCCTCTGAGTATATTCTTATCTTTGGCCTGCAGCACGTCTACCTCTTCACTTTCTGCATTTTCACATTTGCGGTCTGGGTTTCCAGTATGTTCATCTAAAGAATTTATTTCTATGTTAGAGGTCGATTCTCCCTCATCTGAGGACTCATCACTCAGGTGGCTACTGTCAGATTTGGATTCTGAATCAGAAAATTCAAACTCGTTTCTGCCTACCAGAAAATCTTCGATCTGTTTATCACCTTCAAAAACCTACCAATATTTTTCGTTGTCTGGCACAGCGGGTCTGAATTTGGTCTGAACGATGATCTGTTGGTCTTTGGGAGTCCTGGGGTAGGAACTGGCTAGGCAAGCTAATCCATTTGCAATGACATTTTGATTTCTAGGAACAAACACTAATTTGTATTCCACGAACGTTTTCAGCAGGTCCATAGTGTCATTCCTATATGCTCTCAGCCTAGGATGTTTCGTTGTGTATTCCCTGTTTACCTATTTAATAATCAGCTCAGAGTCTCCATGCACATTAATCCTACGGGCTCCTAATTTTCTCAACAGATTTAGACCCAGGATCAGAGCCTCGTATTCAGCGACGTTATTTGTGCATTTGAAGTGCAGGTTGCAGGCATGACTCTCTGCATAATCATTCTCTATGTTATGAATCCACACTCCTACCCCAGCAGTTCTTCTAGTGCATGACCCAACGAATTTCATCACCCACAGGGGTTCATTTTCACTTTCGTTATCACTCCTTTCCCTATGGTTGGTTTCGTCATCATGTTGCGTTGTAGGGTCTATACTATGTTGTGGATCGCTTTGTTCCTCGTGAAATGTATGCGTTTCAGGGATCTGGTCGGATGGTTTCTTATGCTCTGTTTCTTGTTCACTCGGGGTTAAGTCTCCATTGCATATCCTACAGGTTTCATTGCGGTTTTCTTCTTCATTGTCCTCTGAATCCAGAGCAGCCATTATGTTAAAATCAACAGCTTCTATCTCTCCGTTTGTATCTCTTTCTCGAGACTCTGACCCTTCTAAAGATTCATCATTACAAAAGATGAAGGAGTCAAGGTCTGTATGTACAGAATAGACACGTGAATTTTCTGGTTTTTCGGGGCTACTGACTAGGAATTTCATCTGTGTCTCCCTATACAGTTTTCTAAGTTGGCCAAAGATTGGGATTGTGGCATATGAGCCATCCATCTGCATTGTACCCTGCAGCTTGGCTCCCCATGATCTTGATAGTAGCATGCCATACTTGGGTGGCACATCTGCCACCACAACATCCATGACCATGCATTTAGCAAGGATTTGAGTTAAGCTCACGCACAAGTCTTTGATCATGCCTAGGAATTTTACTCTGCTAGAGTCGAAAGAGTATAAATATTTGTAGGGTCTAGTTATCTCTAGACCTAATCTTTCCATGACTACCTTAGGCATCAAGTTGTGGGACGCTCTAGAATCATGCATTGCATTGTGCAGGATTTAGTCATGAATGTTGAGACTGATATAGAAAGGTGGAACTACCCCTTCCTGAAACTTCCCCTCTATCTTAGGACCAAACAAGAGGGTAGGTTGATCATCGTTCAAATTGACAGAGTCACCATTATC
Organism: Pinus albicaulis; assembly: GCA_034641835.2. Taxonomy (NCBI): domain Eukaryota; kingdom Viridiplantae; phylum Streptophyta; class Pinopsida; order Pinales; family Pinaceae; genus Pinus; species Pinus albicaulis. Next base: position 39,798,538 of record CM076574.1, read on the forward strand.
AACTAGGTTCAAAGCTCTCAAAATTTGGCCTTTATATACATCCTGAGTGGCCAGCTTAGAAAGTGGGACAGAGATTTTGATTCTTGCAACCTCACTTTCCAGATTGAAAGGGGATTGACTCTTTGGCATACTCATCTCTGTTTTATTTGCCACTGTCTTAGTGGCTGAGTCAGTGGGATGATTTTCGTTATGTACAGTGTTTGTGACAATTTTATCGGGAGCACTAACTGCAGTGCTAGTGCTACTAGTTGGTTTATCCTGTGCATTAGTGTTTTGGTTGTCTTTTTCTTTACTCCTTCCAGAACTCTCAGTTGTTGATTTTCTACTTTTAGCAGTTGCTTTAGAATATTTCTTAGGTCTCTTTTTGATGGTAGTCTCAGAAGCTTTGGTTTTAGCGGTTTCTTGACTCTTTTTTCTTCTGAGTTCATATTGTTTTCTGACCTGCAGCATGGCATTTTCAAATCCTAATCTTTAATCTTTAGATTCCGACCATTCCTCCTCCCAACCAGAGGGTGAGGGTTGGTCTTCTTCTGAGTAACAGTTATGGATTGAATCTTCTGTTTCGAACATGTTTATCATGTTTCCCTCAGATTATTCTATGATTCCCTCATCTTCATCAAGAAAATTCTCTTGGAATGGGGTGATAACTTGTTGATCTGATTTTATTTGTCTGTTCGGAGCGTTATTGTTTCTTCTAAAGTTTTGGTTCTGGTTTCTATTCTGGTTACTGGCTGTGAAAACCATTTTTTCCATCATTTGTTGTAACCTTTCCACATTTTTAGACAGCTTATCATAATTTTGGTCAGATGTGGAAGCTACGTTGTCATCTCTATATGTTACCCTTCTCTCAGATTTCAGTCTTGATCTTTTCTCAATCAGGTTGGCTTCTATATTCACTACTCCTTTCTGCATGTCCTCCAGAGTGTTGTATTCCTTATCCCTAAGCTCATAGGCCATGTCAGCATCAAAACTCTCAGGGTATTTTGCTAGGGCCATGCCTTGTGGAGGTTTCATATGTGGAGGGAGAGCATTATAAATTCTGTTGAACCTTGTTGTGCAATCGTGAACACTCTCTCATACGTTTCTTTTAAGGGTCATGTACTCTGCCAGGAGTTGGCGAGGGTTTGCCCTAGTTTCCCATTTGTTTATGAAAGTCTGATATAAGCTTGGGAGATCGTTGATGCTACCTTGAGGTAGGCCTTTAAACCATTTTTTCACATCACCCCCTAAGCTTTGGGCAAAGATTCTCATTTTGATTGTATCATCATCAATTTCCATGTAGTCAAAAGAATCTTCCATTTTGTCTGCATGTTGTTGGGCTGTGATGGATTCTTTTGCAGTGAAGTGTGGGATATTTGACTGATAATCATTGGGTAAAGGTACTAGAGGTTGGGGTAAAACCAGAGGTGCATACTAGGCTGCCATGATGATGTTTTGATGAGCTAAATGGGCTTGGGCAACTGGTATATGGGTGACAGGGACGTTATGACCAGCAAAGGGCTGATGAGAAAACCTAGGGTGACTGAGCCCCAAGTTTTGTATGAAATGTAAATCAGGAGGTGTAGATGAAGGGGTCTGTCTATTACCAAGGTGTCTACCACTTTGCTGTGGTGAATCAGGAAGCTCAGGGTCTAGCTGGTCTAAACTACTGAATGACCTAGTTCTAGGTAAGCTGTTTGGTTGGTCTAGGTCAAGGTGAAAATGCGGTAGAGCTGTGAGATCTTCTGGTGCAGAATTAGGTCTATGGATGCGTTTGGAAATAGTTGATATTTTAGGTGCATGAGCTCCCTTGAGGATGCTCTCGGGATTTTCAACTATTTCAGGTGGGTCTGGGTTAGGGTAAGCTCTTGTATGAACAGTTCTAGAAGCCAGAATGTTGTTTCTGACCAGGCGTCTTAACCCTACTTGTTATTTCTACTGTGGTTGATGTTGTTATGGAGGTTGGTCTCCCAATGGAGTCTAATGTGAACTAAGATAATCAGCAGGCCTACTGATCACCAGTGGATTCTTTAAACGTTTATGGGATATTGGAGTCACCAGGTGGAAAGGTTTGGAATATTTTTTGAGGGTACATTGTCCACCACAGTGCTCCTGAGATGTCCCTTTTCAAGGATATCTTCAAACACAGCAAACTCTAACCAGAGATTGACTAGGAGGGCATTTACCAGATATGTCACCTTTGAAAGAGTGTGATATCCGGAGGCTACCTGGCCCTTTCCAGACTTTGTCCAAGAGTATGGCAAAACACAACAAATGGTATAGAGGTTGATGTGTGAATAGGAATGTTTAACTGCCAACCTAACCAGAGATTGTAGGTTTCGAATGCCTAAGAATGTTTAAGGTGTAATGCACTCATTATTCCCCAGAGGAGTCGCCATTATGTTGGGGTTCCCATGTTTTGGTCAGATTGGCAAGACCAAAAGATGAGACAACATCAGAACCACGTTTAGACCTCAGGATCTAGCACTCCTGGGTCCAGAGAGGGATCTCTCTATATGAGAAAAGATTTATATCTATGAGGCTCAAATGTTATGATTTTAGGCTAGTTATAGGCATGGATTTGTTTGTTTGATTGTTTGTTTTGGTTGTTGGTTATCAGGAAAGAAGGTTTCAATGTAAGACCAAGATGAGCAAAGAGGGATAAGGCAAAGGTGAAATATTCTAGGAAATATTCAAAACCATTGGGCAATGGAGTCAGGAAAGGATTTTCTTGCTACTCAATAGGCAGGCTTTCAATTGGGCTAGTCATCTAAAACTTAGGATCTTCAATATGATTATGTGATATGGAAAGTAGGAAGGGGGAGATAACACAGATTTCAGAGCACAAAGTTATGGATCAGCAGGTCCTACAAGGATCCTAGTGGACAGGGCTAACTCTAATCCCCAGTGTTCCCAAATCTTCCCACTGAATCAATAACAAGAAACATCTAAGAACTGAATTCATTTAATTCATACATCAGAGAGTAGGCAATAACATCCACTACACTGGTTAAACCAACTAAAATCATTTCTCAGATAATACATTCAGAAGAGAAACATAAATGTCAAGGAGAGCAGGAACATAGGGTACCTAACAAGGGTAAATCCTATGTCAAACTTATGATGCAAGATAGTAGAAACGAAATGAAATGAATGCGGACACAGAGATAGGAAAACATCACCGCTGCTTCAGATCAGGATCCAAAGAAATGTGCTTGTCATATTAAGTAACAATACCAATCGAGTACAAAATGCCAATGGCTGAATACTCAGTCTGAAAACATATCCTTCAACCTATCTTACAATCTTTACACAGAGACTGAGTCTCAAAAGCAATTGCTTGCAGTTCTCTGATAACTGATCAACAACCATTACAATGTGTTCTTCATGAATTTATAGCTCGGGAGGAGCAGAGGAGGTAGGTGGAGAACTAAATGCAGTATTAAATTTCTGAAAAGAAAGAGGGCCGAAGCCCATTCTGTATAGATCTTGTGCATTAATCTCTGGTGTTCTGACTGTAGTACTGTGTGGTACATTTGGTGAAATAACAAAGGAAAAATAAGAAAAAGTGAGGTCTACCCTACTCACGCAACAAATTCTTCTAATCATGTAGGACTGCTGTTGGGGCAGGAAAATTTAGGAACACGGTGTATAATAAAGACTGCATGGGAATTTTGTCCTCTGATGAAGAAAAACATTCTGCTACTGTACTATTGCATGATCTGTGGGATCATTGATCTCATGCTTTGCCTCTAAACTGTTGTATTAAAACTCAAACATTCCATTGCAGTGTTGGAATCCTGGATCATGAGTTGGTTCTTCTTCACGGCTTCATAAATGTCTCGATTCTGCAGGATCTGGTTTTAATGGCGCGGGATAGAGTTTGTGAAGTTTCAAACTGCGTCCTTCGATAGAATTTATACTGCCGCCACCTTTCTTAACATTTCCCTGTAGTACCAGCTTCAGTTTTAATTCTGTCCATGCAACACGCCATTGAGGTGATGCATGTTGAAACATGGCGTTTCTTTGCCTCTGATAACCCTGCAAAAAACACGAAATATGTTAAGAAAACCATGGGGGTGGGGTAATGGATGCGTCGAGATGAGGAAAATGGCCAGGAAGTTGGCGACATGGCGAAAAAATGCAGAGGAATCACGGAGAATTGCTCTGGTGGAGGTTGGCAGTCTGCGAAGCGAATTGGAATGGGAAAACCTTGCAACGCATGAATTTTGAACGAATATATGAAATGGAATGGGTGACTATACGATAGATGCACGTGGAGGTGACGTGGCGTGATCGGCTGGCAGTGAGAAATTCGACGGTGGGAGACAATCTGGACCATCAAATCTGAGAGAATATCGACGGCGGGAAACACGACGGAGGGCAGTGGAACGATGGGCCAAGGGTACGGAGGCTGAGGATTAAACCCTGCGCGGCTTTGTCGATCGATGACCGTCGGATGAGGCTCCCAAGATCTAACGGCTGACGCGAATATCGCCCTGTACCGAACGGCCCAAATTCAGCAGCAGCTATACACTTATCATAAGTGGAGAGAGAGACAACTTGGGATGGAAAATTTTATCCATCATGTTCAGCTATGCAACCCACCTACTTTCTAGGAGCCTAAGGTGGAGGAGATCTTTCACGATTTTCCATGTTGGAGGGTGAATCATTTCGTATGCATGATAGCTTAGGGATGGAGGCTTCACATGGGAATGATAGTTCCCAATACACTTTATATTCCATGCCTCAAGAAGGCCTCTAGACAACACATTTTTGCCTCCATGGGTGTTTTATTTCATCATGATGATAGCTATTTGGGATGATCACCAAAAGCTAACTTGCATACTTGGGAGGAGAAAATCAAAGACTTATTGATGAGACAACATCTTGTTCCTTGGAGGAGTTTATCATATGAGGATGCTATAGGAGGAGGAGAGGAGGTTATTCAGTTATATCCTTGTAGTTTCTTGAGGACAAGCAACATTTGGTAGGGGAGGACTGTAATATTCCTAAATTAGCATGCAGCTAATTGGAATATTAATTTTTCTCTTATCATTTAGTTAGATGAATAACTGGGTAGGGAGGCCCATAAATCTCCTTAGTAGGAATAAAATACCTCTTAATGTAAAAATGGATCATCTTCATAGTTGCATAAAGCACCCTCATGTGAACAGGGGCTAATGCATGGGGACAAGGTCAAGTATGACCAAGTCAACAACGTTGGTATGGAGGCAGTGGATCATCAATAAGAGTCAGCGCAATGTGAATGGGAGGAAGACTCCATGATAGTAGAAACCCTAATGAGTGGGACCCATGGTGGGAAGGCTCACATTATTTATGAGGAACAGGTAGCCATAGATGAGTAGGTTATTGATTATTGATTTTGTGGTTTGCATGACTTCTTGCGTTCTTCAGCTCTTTAGTTGAGCTTGCATTGTTGTTTAGCACAGGGTGTTGTCGAGTGGGGATCCCACCTCTTCCCTTGAGGTAGCCTCTAGGAATATTATTGTACTATCATTTCCACACATCCGGCATTTTGGCCAAGCTTTAGTCTTCAGCTACAGCATAGTGTCTGTTCATATTTTTGTTGATTGTAGTGGAGGGTTGAGAAATCCACTTTCTGAGCTAGCTTTTCAGGGGAGGAAGCATTATTCTCATTGGGAGGTCAGCAAGGGAGGTTCTTATGCTCTATTTCACAACTTGGCACTAGGCCAACCTATTCCCATCATCTTCAGCATTGATTTCCTCTTTGACTATGTTACTCTAGAGAGCACTTGCAGTGGGGGTTTCAATGCTTGATTTGGAGGGTGAGATCTTCAGTGTTGGGATAAAACTTTCACTTGAAGGATATATTGGAGGATATATATACATTAAGATATCATTTTCAGCCATCTCCATCCAGTTATTCAGTTGAAGCTGCTATTCAGCCCTAGGCCTGCATTCCAACATTTTGTACTTTTGGGTATTTTCGAAAACCCTTTCCGAGTTGTCTTGGAAATGTGTTTGGCAGCCTAGATCTTCACTCCCAACATTTTTTGAGCTATAGAACAATATATCCACCTTGTTATATCATATTGTAGTAGTTTACACCCAAAAACTATGTTTTCATGACTCATGGCACTTGTATGGTAGTGTTTCTCATGTATTAGCATATTTTCCTATTGGAGGCTTGTTTCCCATTGCTTGATTGACTTGATCCTCAAGATCTTGTGCCTATTATTTGCTGATATATTTAATAATATGGTTGTACATTTGTCCCATGTAATGGTGTATTGATTTATTCACTACTCTTTCCATTATTGTGTTCATATATTCTTGTCTTTCCCATTTGGGAATATTACAGAGTACGAGTCCATTATGAAGGATGATGTCTGGGATATGGCCCTGAGACTGGAGGACAAAGTTGTTATTGTTGATCAATAATTGTCATTGATGTCAACCCAAGCAGCACTAAGGGCTAACCAAATATTGCATGGGAATTTTGACCTACCAAATTAATATATTCTGGGTCAATAATTCTTTTGATGGTTTCTACTTGTTGATATGTTTCTGTTGATATATGGCATGCCATGTAATTCTTCACGGTTTGAGAGATATTCATGTTTGAAGTTTGTACCCACAGTTAGTGGGCTAAAACCCCATGGGGTTGTGGCATGGGTCATTTAAAAGTCATAACTAATATTTTTTAAGCTCGTAAAATCCCTCCCACGTTCACTTGTTGAAGCCCCTCTCAACCTAAGCATTTATATAAATTGTGATCCTCATATCCTCCTCATGCAAGGGATTTCGCCATCTGAAACAGGTCATCGTGGATTTTTCTCTCTAATGTTTTTTCTACGAAGGTTTAGAAGGTGAAATTTTTATGAGGAAAATCTGAAATCTGGAGGTATATGTTGTAAAAATTTCAGGTCAAGGTGCACAACAGTTTCAGAGATATGATCTGTGGAAGTCAGTGTTTTTGCAGGCTCCTGAAATTCATCTTAAAGCAGTGACCTTGGTAAAAATGTCATAACTCTTTCTCTTAGTATCAGATTGGAATTCTATAAAATGTGGCAGATAGTGCATAGTCTATAGTTTTTTCTCTATCAGTTTTAGATCCAAATGAAGAAACAGTGGCACATGGCACGCCGTACAAGTTCCTTCTGCTGAAACAGTCCATAATTAGGGAATTGTGAGAGATTAGGTATAACTCTCCCTTGAAGAATCCAAATTGGGTCGGACCTATGGCATTGCAAAGATGACTCAGAGGACTACTACAAGACCAAAAATCACATATTGGGGATCTGAAATAACAAAGATACACCAGATTCAATATCGAGCTCCTAGAACGCAAAGACTTTCTAGGGAAGCAAAGCAAAGCAAGGTGCAAAAGAGGGTAGCATGACAAGAGTAGAAACCAAGGTGCATAACAGCAGCAATAATTTCATCACATGAAGTCATCAAGTGGGCAACACTACATACAATCATTGTAAAGGTATCATTGTACTAAGACATTGTAAATACATTATTGTACAAATTGTACTAGTGTCTATCTGCCAAGAGTTGAAGAGGCAGTGTCGAGTGGTCTAAGATCATCATTAGGTGGTTGTGTCATAGTTGGGGTTATGTTCTAGTGTGTCTTCTTCTTCTACATCATTCCATATCATTGTAAAGTGGACCATTTTCCCTAGTACGGGAGTCCATTCTTCTTTTATTCTTCTACAGGGTGGTAGGGTGGTGCTAGGGTGAGTTGTAGCTCATTGGTTGTTGGGGCATCCATTTAGTTGACTACTGAATAATCTCGGGTGTTGGAGCGTCCATCCAGTGGGAGCTGGAGAAGAATGATTTTCTAAATTTTGGGGAGTTGGAGCTTTATTTTCAATTGGAGTTTAATATTAAAGAATTATTAGAAAAGCATCAGGTGATTTTTGTCCTGGAGTGGGTTTCCACCTTAAAAACTGTGTGCATATGTGTTCCTCTTGTTTTCTGCTATCATTGTACAAACACTGATAATAATTAAAGATTAACTAATGCTCTAATTGAAAGGAATATTGATTCACCCCCCCCCCCTTCTCAATATTTCCAACAGTTATCACCTCGATATGGCTCTATAAGATCAAGCATGGATCTGATGAGAGTGTTGAAAAGTTCAAGGAAAGATGTGTTGCCTGATTCTTCTCTCTAGGAAGGCATTGATTATAATTACACTTGTGATCTATTATAGCCCGTTCTACTATGCAAGGATGGAATATTCACTAGATGGATGTGAAGACTACCTTTCTACATGGTGTGATAAAGGAAGAGGTGTATGTAGAACAACCTCTAGGGTTCAAAGTCCAGGATCGAGACACCCATGCTTCCAGGTTGAAGCAAGCCCTCTATGGGTTGAAGCTAGCCCCCAAAGCTTGGTACGAGAGGATAGATAGCTACTTGATGAAGTTGGGCTTCACTCGTAGTAATACTGATTTGAACCTTTACTTCAAAGTTGATAGAGAAAATCCTCTCATTCATCAGTAGAAGAGGGATCTCGCTTCTGATGAAGGACCCAGGACCGATACATTACTTCCTAGGCCTGAAGATCTGGCAGAGACCTGGCAAGATTTTCCTCTCTCAAGGAAAATGTATTGTGAAGCTGCTAAAATATTTGAAATGATGGACTGTAAGTCTGTGTCGACACCGACGGAGCTCAACTTTAAGAAGTTGAGTGAAAGCATTGTTGGGCCTATGCTAGCAAATCCTACTGAGTATTGTCAACTCGTAGGGGCCCTGATGTTCTTAGGGAACATCTATCTGGACATATGTTGTGCAGTGAACACTTTGATTCAACACATGGTTGATCCTCATAACATTCACTGGGTTGGTGCCAAGAAACTCTCGAGATATCTCTGTGTCATGATAGACCATGGGCTGAGATACACTGTCGGGAGTTTGAGACTATGGGGATATACTGATGCCGATTGGGATGGCAGTGTGGTGAATCGCAAGAGCATATCTAGATGTTGCTTCACACTTGGGTATGCTTTGAGCAGGAAGCAGAAGTCGGTAGCTTTGAGCACCACTAAGGCTGAATACATTGCAACATGTATGGCCTGTTGTGAAGCCACTTGGGTGTGAAAGCTCTTCAGTGAGATTTTCGAGCATGTGATACATGCCACCGTTATCCTTTGTGATAACCAAAGGGTGATTCATTTGTCAGAGAATCCCGTGTTCCATGATCAATCCAAGCATGTTGATGTTTGGTACCATTTTATCTGGGATATGGTATAGCGAGGCGCCGTAAGGCTCGCTCATATAGGAATTGATGAGAAGGTCATAGATATTCTCACAAAGCCCTTGGGGAAGGTCATGTTCCTAACCTTTCGTGAGAATCTTGGAACCGTGGAACGACCCTATTCTGAGGGTCCTGTTGGACGATGAGCTCTGGGAGCTCCAGGGGGGATTTGGGGATAGCTTCTTAGAGCTATGAGAAACCATAGGGCTAAGCTTGCCAAACCTTGTTGTTGTGCTTCCGCCCCACCATGATTATATTGAGTTGGTTTACCTCTCTTTTATCTGTGCCCCATATGCATCCTACCCATGGAGTTTCAAACTCATGGGAAGTACCTCTCATTTGGCCAATGAGGTGGGAAATGTGAATAGAGACCATAGCAAGACTGATGGATGCATTGTAGATTGTAGTACTCTATATGTCTAGGATGGAATGTGTCAAACCACTTGATCTAGGATCAGGTCTAGAGAGGTTTCAGACCTCCAACTGACTTTGGATCAGTGAAACCAACTTCATGTTATTATATGACTCTCTTGAGTCCAAGTGAGGTTTCAGACCTCCAAGTGATTTCGGATTAGTCTTACCAACTTCAGGTTGGTGTGTGACTCCTTTGAGTCTTATAGAGGTTTCAGACCTCTAAGCTGACTTCGGGTTAGATGTAAGTGATGTATTTGTGACTCACCTTTTGTTTTCAAATAAAGAAGCCAACGAAGCAAGTTACGGAAGGATGATGTGTGATTTTTGGATGGCACTAGTGGATGGAGTTCTCTGTAGTTGAGAGGGAGTGTTAATTGTAAGAAACTAGGTCCAAAATCCATGTTGTGATGCTCAGATGACGATGCAAATATTTTTATTGGATTCATCTTTTAGAGAGGTGCAAGATTGATCTAAATAACATCTTGACTGGATGATCAGAACATGTATTTTGAATTTATTCCACATGTTCAAGGTCGGCTTGTTTTATCCCACATGCATAAGAGATGTGTCACACAACCCCACAGATTGCTATATATTGGAGAGACTTGGAGTTCATTTGATACACACAGTTTGTTGAGACATTTTCTTCTCTCTTGGATGGTGATGGAGCAACGTTTTTTGTTCTGCATTTAGGGCTTCTTGGTGCAGTGTCTTGATGAAGTATTCTTGACAAAACGTCTTGGGTTTGTGTGATACATGTGAGTGGGTGACCTTATGAAGACTTTTATGGTTCAAGGATCCTACTGATCCTCGTAATGCCACCATTCTTTATCTCTGTTTTTGGCTTGTCTTCCATCAATCTATTGGTATGTTCTATCTGCATCTTACTTGTATATTTGCATCTAAGCATAGAACATCTTCAGAATTTAACATACCTATATTTAAAAATGGGGACAAGAGTGTCCCTTCCAACTACAGGACCATTATGGTTAGCCATATCCTGGCCAAGCATTATGGGCTCATTTTGGAGAAGAAGCTTAGCCTTTGGCTTGAAAGCCATGGAAAAAGAGTTAAAGGACAAGCTAGTTTTAAGAGACATCACTCAACTATTGACCATCTAGTCACTCTTAGAATCATTACGGAGGAACGTTGCAATAGTAAATCCGATCTATTTTGTTGCCTTATGGACTTTAGAAAAACTTTCGACACTGCCCCTCGAGACAAACTTTTGGAGTGACTTAAAGAGATCATGGTCCCTCCTGAACTAAGAATTGTTGTGATCCATCTCTATGAGACCGTCACTACTGAGCTTAAGACCAACGAGGGGTGGTCTAAAGAAATTAAATGCAATATTGGAGTTAAGCAAGGGTGTCCCCTATCCCCTACCCTTTTTGGCATATAAATCGATAAGCTAGAGGGGTGTATGGAATCTACGGTGTGCAAGGGCACTAAGCTTGTTGGTGTTCTCATTACTCTTCTCCTCTATGTCGATGATATCATTCTTCTTGCAAAAAGCCATGATGACCTTGACAAGCAGCTCCATATTCTTCATGACTACTGCTCCAAGATGGGTATGATAGTTAATACCGACAAGACTAAAGTCATGATCATTAAATCCAAAAATATCACCCATGGTAGTTTCGTGTATAATAACTAGTGCTTAGAGAGGGTTTCTTCTTATAATTATATGGGCATTGACTTCCCTCATCATCTCAACTTGAATTATAGCATCAAGAAAAGGATTATTGGAGGCTGAAAAGCTTACTATGAGCTTCAAAACAATTGTAAGTCAGTCGATATTTACATTTGGAGTAAAAAGAGGTTCCTCTTTAAGACCCTTGTCACCCTTGTTGTCCTATAAAGATGTGAAGTTTGGGGTTGCAGTATATCCAGAGAATCATGGAGGAATATTGAGATGATTCAAAAGAAATTCATAACCTACAACCTTAAGATTAAGGGAAATACTCCCTATCCTATCCTCTTGATCGAATCTTGTTTGTCCCACATTGAAATTATGGCTATGTTTAGATATCTGATGTATAAGAAGAGCTTGACAACATGGAATCAAAAAAGCTCCCTAAAATTGCTTCTAATTGTAGTCAAAACCCTCACCTTTGCCTCAAGCATGGGTGGCATAATGATGCCCAGTCCTGGCTCAACCATTGGGGAATTAAGGAGGAGCTCAGTATGGGAAGAAAAAATAATATAAAAAATACTATTATCTCCAAGTTTAAGGACAAGTTGTGGGACGATCAAGAGCTGGAGGGTAAAAGGAAGCTAGGATACTATAAGGAAGTGATCAACCCCACCCTTGATAATCAGACTTATCTCTCTTTGTTGTCCAACAGTAAGAAAAAAATGAACATCGCTAAGATAAGAACTAAATCCCATGAGCTTTGGAGTGAGACTGAGCGGTGGTCTATTCCCAAGATCCCTTGGAATGATAGAATCTGTCAGATCTGTGATTCTAAGCAGGTGGAAGATGAAAATAAATTCCTTTTAGACTGCCCGAATCTTACTCACATTCGCTCTCATTTCCCTACCATATGTCACATTTACAACCTTCTTGACCTATTAAGCCGACCCACCTATAGTGATCTTGGAGCACTTATTTCCCTTCTCTTTAACCATAGAAACAAGATTTTAAATAATCAAACTTAGATTCTTTCTCCTCTCTTAAGGTCTGATAGACCACATTGGTCTTAACAGATGGTAACCACATTGTCATTGTCGTCGTCGTCGTCATCATCATCATCATCATCATCACTGTCGTCATCGTCGATGTCATCATAATCATCATCATCATTATCATTATCATCAAAAAATCCAAAATTACACATAAGCCAAATGAATAAACAACCAACTCTCCCAATTTATTTAAAAAATTGATCCAAAATTAAATAGAAGTGATACCATGTGAATGTGAATGCTTATATAATAATATTTATCCTTACCATTGAAATTCTAGAATTGTATTTGATGTGACTCCTTCCAAAAATTCAAAAAATCCAAAATTACACTTTAGCCAAATGAATAAACAACCCACTCTCCCAATTGATAGAAAATTTTGATCCAAAAATACATAGAAGTGATACCCATGTGAATGCTTATATAATAATATTTAACCTTGCAATTGAAATTCTAGAATTGTACTTGATGAGACTCCCTCATGACTAGTCCTCACGCAATTGTAATTGTTTTGTTTAACTAGTACCTTTTTTTTATTTTTTAATTAAACCTAACTACACCCAAAATTGCTTATAACCGAGATGCATCCCCCTCGACCAATTACATTGAAAGCGATGACAAAAAATTACATTGAAGTGACACACATGTGAATGTGTCTATTATAATCTTTACCCTCGCAATTGACATTATAGAATCGTTGACCTGACTCCGTCTTGACTAGTAGTTAGCTTCGCCATATGAACAGTTGTCTAGAATAGCAGTGTACCGCCTTGGGTAGCTCGGAACTCCACTTCTTACTTGAAAGAGATTCCAGAGAGCCTCAAAGAAGCATTAGCTCTGTGTTTCTGCTAATAAGAGAAAAAACAGTAATCTCTGCATCGAAATTATTGTTCTAAAATGTATGATTTTACAAGGCAAGCAGTCGAGTCTTCTGAGAGTGATGGCATAAGGACTTCGCTGCTAAGGCAGCCGAGTACAAAAAGTTTACATAATGGAAAAGAACCGTGAGGATGGATCAGGAAAGCAGAATGGACTATTTGTATTGAAGGGAATTTCGATGTTCATCGCAGATCACCATCCATATTTGCAGTTCCAAACGACCTGAAGAAAGAGTCAAAAGAAGGAGAAGCATATATCCCTAAAAGAGTTTTGTTGGGTCCATATCTGTTAAAATATGTAATTACCTTCCGCATGCATTGTTAGACAATCACTTAAGTGAGTGAGTGATGATCAAGTTGAGTTATGTGAATGTGTGTGTATGTTAATTAGGTTAAATATGCCTGGGTTCATTGTATTCATTGGAGTGAGATTGTGATTGAGATTAATGGAAGAGTCGTAGCTCATTGTTTCATGTATGAAATACTTGTGTTATTGTGTGTTTCTCCTCTCTGTCTTTCCAACATATTGGTATCAGAGTTGAGGAAAGATCAGAAGATCCATGGGCAAGCAAAGCTATAGAAAGAAGCCAAAAGCAAAAAGGTAGGACAATTTTTTTTTTAATTTTCTTTACCTGCGGAAGTCTGCACGTTTTCAATGCAGCATCTACGAAGGTCCGCAAATTTTCAATTAAAAAACTGCGACAATTTCGTTGCCCTTACGATTTATTTCAAATCAGGGTGAATCCGCTGTTTATTCGCGTTGGAGGGTGTGGCGTTGGAGGGTGTGGCATCGGGTTTGTGTTTAAACGTCGACAGCCGTGAGTGAGTTCGAAAAAGTCAACAGGTTTTAAAGATTCGTATGAACCGCTTTACAAAAAGTTTGATTTTTTCTTTCAAAGGTTATTTCATAGAGCACATTGAATATGGTTTAAAGATTTTTAGAAGGACCCATTAAAAACGGGATTTGACATTTTAAAGGACTACGTATTTTTTTTAAAAGGGAGTTTAACCTTTTAAACGGAATTTTGAAATGTAATTTTTCAAAAAGATTTTTTATACAAAAAAAAAATTATAAGGTTGCAAAAGTGCATGGTATAATTTTTTTTGAAGGTTTTTATTTTATTAAAAAAAAAAACAAGGTGCATATACAATATTTTGTGGTTATTATTGGCAAGAGCATTTAGGGCTTTGCACATTCCGATAGTCCACAAACAATATTTTGGTGTTTTTTCAATCATGACAGGTTTTTTGGAGAATATTGTGCCTTACAGGGGCGCATATTAAAAACCATATTTTTTTTGGGGGGTGATATGGAAGATAGCCTCATGCAAGCATGCATACAACTATGATGAAAGTCATGGGTCGCAAAGCGCAACTAAAGAAGAGTAAGAAAAATGATAAAAAAGAAGAGGCAAAGATAGTTGTCGTGTTTAAGGAGGTTCAGGCCACAGCCGATGAACTAAGATGTCTAGCAGAAGACAAAGATTCCCTAGCTTTGAGTTTCATTCAACATGCAATGGATGGAATGGTTATGGGCAAGGTAGCAAAAGCTACAACTTCCAAGGAATCATGGAACATCCTGAAAACAAAATTTTGTGCAAGGGGGAGTGACATGCAACTGCAGGATATGTCACATGCAAAGAATTCAGAAGTATATCTAAGAGTAGATGAGCAAGACTTTAGGAGGACAACAGAGCTTGGTGAAATCCATTATGCATGCATGCATATGGCTGAAGAAGATGCAACAGAGATTGCAAAGAGAGAAGTTGAAGTCTCTGTATGTGAAACAGAGCTTGCTGAAACCCATTATGCATGTATGCATATGGATGAAGAAGATGCAACAGATATTGCAAAGATGGAACTTGAAGCCTCTATATTTGAAATAGATCTCGTTGAAACCCATTATGCAAGCATGCATATGGATGAAGATGAAGCCTCTGTATGCGAAATAGAGCTTGAGCATATAAATGCTCAATCACTCCACTATAATGTGGATGGTGCAGAAGATGGTGAATCCCACTGTTATGAAACACATGTAGATGATGACTGCAAAGTGAAATGTTCATTTTTGAATCCTGCTAGAGCAGGTGAGTTTGGTAAAGCTGAAATTGGTAATGAAATTGACAATGAGCACATGCATGCTCGGATATCCCACCATAGTGTGGATGAACATTATTTTGATGTTATGTGTGGTTTCCTTTTTTGAAACAAGGATTGATTATGGTAATATTGTAAATGCCATGTTTGATGAATCATTGAAGGTTGAAGCTACCTTTGTAGTAGTAAGATATGAAGCAGTTGGAACTACTCATGAAGCAGTGTGCGAACAAGCAGCAGCTAAGTTTGGCTTAGATACAACTATCAATAAAGAAGAAAGTTGTTTGGTGGATCCAACAACTGGAATTGTTGAAGTTAAATTTGATGAATAACCATTAACTGGTGATGAGTCGTTGCACATGATGCAACAAAAAGAACACATTTATATGTTGTTATTTGGTGAGAGAAACCCACTTGTGTTTGGAAGCCAAGTGGAAGACAACATGTTTGTAGCAGCAACGGTTTGTAAAACAATTGAAAAGAAAGCAGAGAAGTAATATGAAGAGGAAGAAGCTCTCACTGAAGAGCATAATAAAGATGTTTTTAACATTGTTTTTTAATATGCTGGTACTCAAAATAGCACGGGAGCAGAAGATGAAAACAAGGTTGTTAATAAATTTGATGCAAATTTGAAGTTCATTGAAGAATGGATTTAGAAGCCAATTGAAAAAATTGATGTGAGTATTAAAGCAATAGTTGGAATAAAAGAATTGAAGAAAGCAACAGTACTTGATGATGAATGTGAAGAGAATGATATGGAGGTTTCTAAAAACAAGGAAGAATGTAGCAAAACCATTTTTCTGCAATGGAGTCAAGAAGAGATAAGGTTATGCTATCAAGAAATATGGTAGAAATAAAATTGGGAATATGAAGCGCAAGAAGCAGAGCAAAGAAGACAATTTGAAGAGGTAATGTTGTGGCAGCAATTCATGTTTGATCAAATATTTGAAGAGGAAGGTTTAACCTTCCGTGAGATAAACAGGTTCAAATATTCAGACTCCTATAATTTCAGAAACTTCTAATAAAAGAAGTAAAGAAACAATAATTGACTTAGAAGATGAGGAGAAAGGAGCTGAGAAAAAGACAAAGTTTAATGAAGAACATGCATATAATCAACCTAGTTAATCTCTACAGCTGGGAGAGGAACAAAATGTTCCTGTCTCACCCAGAAGACATGATAATTCTCATGAACAAGTACCTCTAATCAAATAGATGTTTGCCCAAATTGCAGAGAGGAATCAGAAGATGAAAGCCAACATGGAAGCCCAAGCTGAATATCAGATTGCTCCAGATCAAACAAGGCTTTTGACTGCATGGATCTTGAGAAAGATCAATTCAAAATTTCCTTGTCACATCCTACTGACATGTCAATTGGTTCCTCTAGTAATTTCAATACTGTAATTATAACTCTAGATGTGAAGAAAATCCCATTGTTGGATAAGATGAACTTACATATGCAGACAGGTCAATTGATTGTAAATGACCTGAAAAATACTAATGCAATGGAAATGAAAGCAGAGAATATGCTTGGGAAAGTCATTAAACAGTTGAAGTTAGAAAAATCCAACTCTAGGGCTTTAACCATTCAAAATGAGGAATTGAAGAAAATCACAATAAAGATTGGGGTGGACACTAATGATAAGATTTTTGTGCAGAAAATTTTGCAGAGTGTTGAAGTAGATATATCTACATTGAATAAAAATCTAAAACTACCTACAGGAGAGCATTCAATGGTTGCAGAGGTTGCAGAGGTAGAGAACGAGAAAAAAAAGTTGCTACAGTAGCTTGTGCAAAAGGAGGAGGAAATCTCTAAAATAAAACAAACAACAATATCATTGCAAAATCATATTGATAGTCATACTTGTACTTTTGTTTTCCATTCAGGTAACAAAGATCCTCAAGCACATATTTCTCAGTTTAATACTGAATTGCAGATGGCAGAAAGAGACCAGAAGAAGGCTCAAGCAGATCTAGAGACTGCATCGAAGATTATTCAAGCTGCAGAAAATGAAGCTAATAAATACAAAATGGACAGTCATAATGCTAATGCTAAGATCAGAAGCCTTAAAGAGAAGTTGAAAGGGAACATATCTTTAATATAGGAAAAATATATCATTTGGAATGATATCATTTCTGAAATGAAGTCAATTTGGGACTTCTTGATGGTGGTTGCAGAAGAAAAGAGTCTTATCAGAGAATTTGAAGAACAAGTAATGGCAGATAAACATAAGACAATCAATAGGGCTATTTGGGCAAAAAGATTCATCGACTTTGTTAATTCCAAAACAGACCAAGAATTGGAGGAAAATGAGATTAAGGATAGAATCTTATATGCATTAGATATTAATAGGATGATGGTCAAGAATGATTACATGAAAGCCATAGAAAAGAGGTTGATTGAAATCAAAGAAGCAGTAAGTCATTTTGATAAATCATTGGACAAATTAACAAGAGCAGGTTTACCTTCATGTTGGGCACTAGGAGGATGTCTAATGTCATCAGATTCTTATGAAAACTTATTGGTATTAACAAAAAGAAAATTTGATAATACACATGAAAAGACTCAGGTACTCAAGGGGGCAAATATGATCAACTTTCTCCAGAGACATTTTCAGCTGTCATGGCTGGTAAAAACTCTATTTACAGTGTTTGGGTTCCCATGTTTTGGACAGACTGGCAAGACCAAAATATGAGACAACATCAGAACCACTTTCAGACCTCAGGATCTAGCCCTCCTGGGTCTAGAGAGGGATCTCTCTATATAGGCAAAGGTTTTATGTCTTTGAAGCTCGAAAGTTAAGATATTAGGCTAGTTATAGGCGTGGGGTTTGTTTGTTTGGTTTTTTTTGGTTGTTGGGAATCAGGAAAGAAGGATTCAATATAAGACAAGGATGAGAAAAGAGGATTTTAGGCAAGGGACAGATAACTCAGAGAACACTCGAGACCATTGGACAATGGAGTCAGGAAAGGGTTTACTAGCTATTCAATATGCAGGCTTTCAGTTGGGCTAGTCATCTAAAGCATTGGATCTTAAAGATGATAATGGGGCATGGAAAGACAAGAGAGAAAGTGAAAGCAAGAAAACCTCCAAGGTGACCTTTCATAAATCAAATCCAGGGACAGGACATGCCGTTGGACAACCTGTGATCCAAGACCTAAAAGGTTAACTCTTCAGACAAGGAAACATTAAAGATTTAAACACAAAGGTGAAAACCTGATATCAGAGAGAGACTTTGAACTCTCAATTCTTTGGCATCCAGCTTAAGGGGACTTAGAAAGGTTCAATTAATTGAAAAGGACCCTAGTGAGACAGAGGCAGAGTTCTAAACTCCCAGTATCCCAATTCATCAATTAAAGCCTAACAAGAACATCTAAGAACAGATTCATCAATTCACACATCAGCTAGCAGTATATATCAGCCACTACGCTGGTTAAATTAGCTTGAAATCAATCCTTAGATAACACATACAGTAGAAAACATTGAAGGCAGGGAGAGCAGAAACATAGGGTACCTAACAAGGGTAAATCCTATGCCATATTTTTGATGCGTGCCAAAAGAAATGAAATGTAATGAACTACAAGGTAAAACAAAGACAAAGATAGGGAAACATCACCACTGCTTTAAATCAGGATCCAAAGAAATGTGCTTGTCATATTAAAGAGCAACATCAGTCATGTGCAACATTGCCAACAGCTTTATATTCAGTCTGAAAACATCTTCCTCAACCTATCTTACAACTTTACACAGAGAACATGTCTTAAGAGAAATAACTTACAGTTCACAGATATCTTATCAACAACCTTTACCATGTTTTCTCATGAGTTTTTATATCTGAAAGAGAGGTTGAGGAGGTAGATGAAACACTAAATGAAACATTAAAATAGAGTCAAAAGAGGGTTGAGACCCATTCTGCTTTAACGTATATGCAATTCAATCTTCGGTACTCTTTGGGTGAAAGAGTGGTCTTCAACAGGCTGAAATTTACTCCAGGTATGCCTTTGATGTACCCTCAGCTGTAGTACCTCTGCAGTATTCTGGTGAATAAACAAAAGGCAAATAGATGATTCTAGGGTCTGCCATACTGTGTAACCAATTCTTCTGGTAGCACCAAGACTGTTTTCAGGGCAGAGATCTCCTCTGGAACACGATATAGAATGAAAACAGTATGGACATTTCATCCTTTCATGGGAAAGAACGTTCTGCTGATGGTGACACTGATATATCATTTTTTGTGTGCTTAGTCTTCAACCTGTGTCTTCTTCCTTTAATGCGGGATCAAGTTCTGAATGTGTGATTAACAAGCCAGAATCCCTTTAATCCTGCCTCTGTTGTGTTTCAAAATCACAGTGTGCTGTGATTATGGAGGTAGAGCAAAAATTTCCACTCTGCAAAACCTGCAATCAATGAAATAAACGAATTACAAAATCAGGGGTGGCAGAAGACACGTGGTGAAGGCCTGGAGGACAGGTGGCGCATAGTGGGAATAGAGGCTGGGTGAAAGAATGAACATGGGCCATCCGATCAGCTGGGATGGCAATGATCAACGGCGGAGGTTAAACAATGGAAAAACTTCGGAAGTTGGGCGAAATACAAAGGAAACGAAAAATGCAATGAAAAACATATGACGTGGACTTCTGGCGGTGGGACCTGGTCAAAGGCGGGAAGAATCATTCTGGACTATCGGATCTCAGGAGGAGATTGACGGTCGTGATCGCGTCAGAGGGTGATCGCTTGCAGGCCAGGGTTCTTGTTTCCTTTGGTTATCCCCTGAGCATCTTTGGGGCGCGATCACTGTCGGATGGCCAGCCTCAGATCGGACGGCGTACATGCATATCGCGCTGGGCCTGCAATCGATTTTTAACTCTCGGGGAGAGTGGGTTTTCAAAACAACTTGAGGCCACATGTCGGCCCGTGGCATTGATCGTTGTCGATCGGGAAAAAATAGCCTTCCCTCCAAAAGCGGTGCAATGAAAACCGCCGGTTTTGGACGAGACGCGACTGCGGGGACCACCGGGGTAGATGATTTGCGGGTCGTCAATCTGCAAATCAGATTGACGGTTGATATGCGATCGGAGAGGTGAACGGGGGAGAGCGGGCGCGATGAGACTTGCGAAGACCGTCGGATCTGTATAGATCGACGACAGGTATTGCACCCGACCATTGATCTGATAAGCGCTCTATGGGCTAGCGCCTGGTTTAGCGCCCGGGTAATGTGGGGAAATGATTAAGGGGGCTGGCCGAAAGGGGCTAAGCCTGGTATATGAAGAATAGGGGTTTTTTAGCCTGTTTTCAATGCTATTTGAGGCCAAAAAGGGATAATGGTAGAGGGGAAAAGGGGTTATTTGGCCAAGCAAAGGGTATTTGTGAGGCTTAGGAGGGATTTGGGATGATTTAGAGGAATTAAGGGAGGGAAAAGGAGAGGAAAACAGAGGCTAAGAGAGGATGAAATAAGGGTAAAAGGCCTTTGGGTATTCTTCTTCACAACAGAGAGGCTTATTGACTTATGAAACAGTAGTGAGGATTTATCAAAGGATAAAGGGCATAAAAAGACTTCAAGGATGGTCTGTTTTTAGGGGAAATGCATTCCTTAAAGGCTCAAAAACTTTTTAGCCTCGTGTTTGCTTGTCAAAAAATTATAGGGGCTAACAGTGGCTCCACATGGGGATGGCTTCTTCCTAAAGGAGTCCAAAAATCGGAGAACGATCTTTGGTGTAGGCCAGATGCCTGCTGCTTGTACCATCCATTTTCTTTCTTGGACCAGCTGCCACAAATCATGAAGACATCATATCAGCAGCAAAATTCTCCCAAACAACTACCTACCCAGACTATAGTCCTATCATTTTCTCTTCTGGGTGCATTTGGACTTGCAGACCCTTTACATCATCAGTTTTTTGCAATTAGGAAAATAAACCTATTCTATCTCTACCCTTATTACTCCATGCAACCAGATTAAACTGTTGGCCTCATATGTTTCTCTACCTAATCTAATATCTGTTGGGATTAAATTGTCCAGCAGATTTCTTCTCTACATTCTACAACATAAATTTAAAACAATCAAACTAGGATTAGACAGTCTAGTTTGCCGTGGATCCAAGGCATAAGGCAAAACTTCTCTTTGGACTGAAACTTTGCAGAAAACTAAAAACAAAATCTTGAAGGCTTGAAATCTGAAACTTTGAAGCATCCTTCCTTCTTTGTGACTCAAGTTTTGAGCTTGTTAAAGTCACTTTCTTCTTGACTTCAGCTCTGGTTTTGGGCTTGCTAGAGCTGACTCTTCTTCCTTATTTTCTATTTTAGATTTGGGCATGTTAGGACCAGCTGTCTTCACTTACTTTGGATCAGGTTTTGATCATGTTAGAGCCAATCTTCGCACTTCAGAGGTTCATGTTTTGAGCATGGCTGAACCTCTCCTTTTCTCTTTTTGGAACATTTTCTCTTTTTTCTCGAAAACATAACACAGCAATGGTATTTACAATGGAAATGGAAACTGGAAATTGGAAATCAGTAGTAATAATGTTTGAGCATCCTGCCATTGACATGACCTCCAAACAGATCTGTACCATATAGCTCTTGTAGGAAAAAGGCATTTGGACCAACAATGGCCTGGATGATGTATGGACCCTGCCACAAACTGTCAAATTTGCCATGTTTTCCTTTGTCTTCTCTCCTTGAATCCCACTTCAGAACTTTATCTCCAATTTTGAAGTCAGAAGCCTTGGTTCTCTTATCGAACAAATCTTTTATATTTTCCTGGACCTTCAGGGCTCTGTTATAGACCTCTTCCCTTGTTTGCTGGAGATTAATTTTTTGGTTTATCCTCCTCACCATGTTGTCCTCTTCTGTTTGTATCTCTTGGACAAGTTTGATTACTGGTACCCCAAGGCTAGTAGGAAACACTACTTCTGTTCCATAGACAAGCTGATACGGTGACATGCCAATGGATTTCTTTATTGTAAGTCTATCAACCCACAAAGCATGCACTAAATTTTTGTGCCAGGACCTCTTGTTCTCTTCAAGTATCTTTTTGATAATGGTCACCAAGCTCTTGTTTGATGATTCAGCTAACCCATTACCTTGTGGGTAATAAGCAGTTGAATGACCGAGTGCTATTTGATACCTGTGACAAAAATCAATCATTTTCTTGGATCCAAAAGCAGCAGCGTTATCAGTGATTATTTTTCTTTGGCAAACAAACCTAGAGAGGATGTGGTCTTCTAAGAACTTAATGATGACAGAATCTGTGGCATTCCTAGAAGGTATGGCCTCTATCCATTTAGTGAAGTAGTATGTGGTTGTAAGGATCCACTTGTGCTGTGTAGAAGAAGCAGGGTGTATTTCTCCAATGAACTATAGGCCCCATTGCAAAAAGGGACCCTCAACAGAAATGGGTTGTAATGGTAATGGGAGGAGCTTTCTTTTGCCCTCGAAGATCTGGCATTTATGGCAGGCAATTATCATCTTATGGATGTCATTGAAAAGTGTGGGCCAATAATAGCCAGCTCTGAGTATTTTTTTAGCAGTGGCTTTCCAACTCAGGTGACCTCCACACTCTCCTACATGGAACTCCTGTTTAATCCTCTATGCCTCAGTTTCAGGCAAACATTTAAGCAACAGGACATTTGTATTTTTCCAGTATAAACATTCATTCAGTATGCAATAGTTTTTGGCTTTTAGCTTTAGGAATTTGGCCTTGGTCTTTGATAGTTCAGGAGGGGTATTGAGGTTTGTGAGCACATACAGGATATCAAAATACCAAGGAGAGTTTTGAAACTGCTCCTCGACAGTGGGATCAGGAAATCCTTCCTTCTCATCCAAGGCATCTACCATGTTTATATCAAGGGCTTGAAAATTTGATTCAGCCATCAATCGAGCTAAGCCCTGGCCTTTGATCAATTTTGTGGGTTTTATCTCAAGGTCATTCTCTAACATTACAGCAATCCATTTTCCCCTCTTTCTGTCTGGATCTTGGGACAAGATGTCTTTAACCACTAAGTTTGGCACGTAGGCTATGATGTGAGAATGCAGTATGTACACCCTAAAATATTTCAAGGCCTTTACCAGGGCATAGGCCTGTTTTTCCATTATGTTATATTTCAAGGGTCCATCCCTCAGAGCTTTGCTGAAGAAAGCAATGGGCTGTTCCATTCCCTCTGGATTTTTCTGCAGGAGAACTGCAGCCACTGTATGCTCGGAGGAAAATGAAAAGATCAGTAAATCCTTTGAGAAATCTGGGCTGATTAGGACAGGAGCCCAGGTGAGTGCAAGTTTAACTGATTCAAAAGATTTTTTAGCCTCAACAGTCCACTTAACCCCTACACCTTTCTTCAGCATGTTTGTCATATTCCTAAGGTGTTCAGCTAAGTTGGGAATAAACCTCCTTAGGAAGTTGAATTTCCCAATAAAGGACTGTAACTCTTTGATGTTTCTCGGGTGTGTGATCTGTAGTATTCCCTCAACTCTCTGTGGGTCTATCTTAATTCCCTTCTAAGATATGATATGGCCGAGAAGCTTTCCTTCCTGCAGCCCGAATATAGTCTTTTTGGGATTTAATGACAGACTGAACTTCCTACATTTTTCGAAAACTCTTCTCAGATGTTTTAGGTGTTCCTCATCAGTCTTGGAGTAGACTGTTATGTCATCCAGATAGATGACAATGAAGTGCCCTATCTCATCCGAAAAAGCTATGTCCATCGCTCGTTGGAAGGTTTCCCCAGCGTTCATCAGTCCAAAGGGCATTTTTACATACATAAAAGTGCCCCATGGAGTGGTGAAAGCAGTCTTGAGTTGATCTTCTGGGAGAACTAGAATTTGGTTGTAACCTGAAAAACCATCTAACAGAGAGAGATCCACCTTGAGCCAACTACCCTCTGCAGGATATGTTCCATCTTTGGTAAGGGGTAATTGTCCTTAAGTGAGGCTCTGTTAAGGTTCCTGAAATCTATGCACAGTCTGATCTCACCTGTTTTCTTTCTTACAGCTACAAGGTTTGAGACCCAATCAGAGAACCTCACAGTAACTATTATCCCTGCTTCGTACATCTTTTTTATTTCTTTTTCTACTACAGGCAACTGTTTTGGGTTAATTCTGCTAAGTTTTTTTCTGAAGGGTTTATGGTTATATTTCAAAGGTATTTTGTGTTGTATGATGTTTGTGTCATAGGCCCTCAAGTCCTCGTAGCTCTAGGCAAACACATCGATAACCTCTTTGAACAAGTCAATATATTTCTTTTTCATGTCTGCGGGTAAGGACTTAGCCAATTTGATAATCTTGGGCTTATCTTCAGTGCCTATGTTGCATTCCTCGACATCAGAGTCTGAGTGTTCTATGGTGGGCTTCTTCGCTACATCATCGAAGTTGAAAAGATCTTCTAAAGGTGCTAGACCTCAGGGTGCTTTATAAATTATGGCTTCTTCACTATAGTGGATCTTTCATCAATTTTTATAGCAAAAAAAATAAAAAAACTATAGAGTTCAAAGTCCTGGAAAGATCATTTGGAGGACTCTCTAAAAGTGGAAAGGGAGAGTCATGAGACTCTGGGTTTATGCATTATTTTCATATTTGAATAATATTATTGATTTGAATACAAGATAGAATGTTAGTATTGGCAAATTTATTTTATATTTGGTATATTGTGAACTATTGTTATTTATGTACCTTCTACTCATACGATAAGATACCTATCATGATGAATAAATTTTTCATCTATCTTTGAATGTGATCATACATGTTGTTAGCCACCTATAATATTTGTCGTAACAAAAGGTGGCTAAGACTTTTTGAGCCTTCAAAGAACAAATTTCATTACTAAAAGTTGTTGGCTCTTGAAGAATCTAAGAAGACCTCATGCCTCTGTCCAAAATCTTCATTTTTGTTCCCATTTTATACTTAGAAATCCCGATGAAACCATGAGAAGAAACTGCTGCAAAATCATCATTTTTCCCCCTCCCCCCTCTTCCAAAACTAACCTTCATTTTTTTCCCCTTTCTTCCCTTCATGAAAACCCCCTTTTCCATAGTTAAAAACTCACTTTTTAACTATTTCGAAACCCCCATTTCCATTGAAAAACCATGAAAAATGCATAAAAAACCAAGCGCTAACTCTAAAAGGCGCTCATCGCAAATCGCAGAATTGTGGTTTTATCTAAAAAGCTCATCGCAAGTTTCTGTGATGCGATCCATCGCAAATCGCAAATCGCAGAATTGCGGTTTTATCAAAAGTGCTCATCGCAAATATCTGTGATGCAATGCATCGCAAATCGCAATCTTTCCAAATTGCGATTTTATTTAAAGTGCTCATCGCAAATATCTGCGATGTGATAAGCTCCCTCCCCTTAAACCCCCAGTCATATCATTCTCCATACGCCCAACTGCCCTGCAATCGGGCGCCTAACCCTATTATTTGCGTATTCCGCCCGTGAAATATTAAAATCTTAAGTTATTTATTAAAACTTTGGTTTTTATTATTTCTCTAAGGTTTTCCGCCGGTCGGAAATTTGAGCATTTTCCACAGTCGATCTGATCTGCAGATCCGATGGTGCGGAACCTATCAAACCCGATGGACCCCGCCAGCCGTGCGCCATTTCCTAAACCCGCGTGGTATCCATCGCACCGCCTTTGGGCGAAAATTTGTTTTCCCCTGATCGCCAGTGTTTCCATACACTTCTTGACACGTGGCTTGGCCATTGTTCACAAAACCGCCATCCATCGCGCATTATCGTTCGAACGCAGACGCCCAGCAATATTGCCCTGAGCCGTCCAATCTGGAGCGGGCCATCCAACGGTTATCACTCATCTATGATGCCCGATTTTTAAACGAGCTCTGGCGCAGCGGTAAATCAATCTCCGCCATCGATCTAATCTGCAGATCGACGGTCCTCATTCCATTTGCTCTATTTTCTCCATTTGACTTTCAACCTCCGCTCCCGACCGTCGATCTCTGCGCGATCGACTGCTCAGATTAGTTAGTCATCAGTATTTTTCACTTGTTGGTGATGACTAGTTCTAACAGCCAAGTTTTCCAACAGTTGATCCAAAATTTGTCATATTTTCCAGCTGGGAAAACACCCATAAGATTTTTTCCTTCTTACCTCTCAGTCCGCCCATGACGAGCTGAAACCCCATTATCAAATCCTACCTAGCTTCAGCCATACTAGTCTGACCATCAGTTCTAAAGAAACAATCCAAATCTGTTCAAACAACCTCCCCTAAGTTAGGAAGTGGCGCTTTAAGACATTTCACCCTTGGAAAACTATCCAAGAGCCAAAAAACCTCCATCTGCTATAGACCAGTCATAACAGACCTCCCACTCTGCTAATAAAGTTGGTCACAGCCCTAAGTCGTGCCACTGATACACCCTTAAGTCTCAGCAATTCATAGACCATAATCTCAAGCTGATTTTAGGTGTTTTACAGTGTTTGATGGATCTTTCAAGGACAGGAAACATACCAGCATCTCAGAAGACAATTTTGAGCTCCACATGAGAAGACAACTGCTTCTCAATGTGATCTTGAGCCTGGGATGCAGCTACAGAACAAATATTTTTTCATCAAACTCTTGCGACCACATTCGAAGCCTGAAATAACAGTGAAAGAAAAACAACACTATCAAGAGGTTGTTGATATGACATGACTAAGAACCTCCTTCATTTATAAGCAGAGGGTTTAAAGACCAAAGAAACCTCCTTCATCTATAAGTAGAGGGTTTGAAGACCAAAGAAACCTCCTTCATCTATAAGCAGAGGGTTTTGAAAGCGCCTCCTTCATCTACAAGCAAAGGGCAAGGGGCCATGACTTCTTCACCAAAGCTAGAATGCCAAGCAACAAAGGAGGAAAACCAAGAAAAGCTCAAAACTGCCCAAAAAGGGTGCCCGGCACCGAAAGTGAAGAAAGACACATTAGGACTTGGAATTTTGGCCCGAGCTTCTAGAAATTTTTCTAAAAATACTTGAGGGACTTGCTCACCAAAATTGAGCAAATTTTGACATGTTTTTGTTTTTCGACATTTTTGGGCCTAATTGCATAAAATCATGGGCACCGCCATTTCAGTTTGGAGCATCCTCAACTCTTGAGAGTGGTACCATTGGATGTATTAAATTCAGGAGCATCTACTCAGAAATTTTCGGAGCATTTGAAGTTTTTTTAGTCCCCCAAAGATACAAAAAACACTCACTTTTTCAACATGCTTCCCCGTCTATCAGCAACGTTTATTTTCTGGTTTTTTACACACAGTCCTATTTTTGGAGGTCTTCTAGGCATTAGATTGGGAAAATTTTAGTTTTTCCAGAAATTAGACACTTAGAGATTTCCAACGAGCTATCATGAGCATCGTTTTGACATCGGGAAGGCTGCCAAATGTTGCCAGCAAGTCAGGGGACCTTTTGCTTATGTAAATTTTGAATATTTTTGTAAAATTTGAACCTTTAAAAGTTGTTTTTTCCAAATGTGCGTTTAGCTATTTTTGCACATGGAAAATGATGCAAAGTCAATTATTTTTCCTTTTTTAGTATTTTCTAGATATTTTATGAGATATTTTGTGCCTTGGGCTTTGCAAAACCTCAAGGACAAGTTTAGAGCAAGTTGAACCATGAGGTTTTCCTCACTTGAGCCTATATATTCCAAAGGCTTTCATTGTAAAACAAGGCTGAACTTGAGAAGAGAAGCAATATATGGTCATATAAGCTTTGGAAGAAATACTTGTCTTATGCTTTTGGATTGTCTCTTGGATGCTCTTGGATGAATGACGAAGGATTGTTGTTGGATTCCATGACTTGGTAGAATGGTATAGTGTCTCTTGATTTGTTGTTGTCTTCTAGTTTTCATTCATGAATACATGTTTCTTGCTTGCTATAGATCAGTAGAGAACAAATTTGAGATATGCCCATGGAGGCACCTCAAATTTCCTGAATCTTCATAACTTTCATGTTTTCTTCTTCCTTAGTTGCATTAAAGAATTCTTAATTGCTCTTTAACAACTTGAGGATATTGTTGCTTGTTTCATTCATAGTTCTATACATGATAAGTATGACTTACGGTACGCCCTGCTTACCTATGGCTAGCTATAGTTCCATCCATGAAATTTCTCTTTGACTGATTAGATTATCATCTTGTTGAACCAAGGAGGCCTAGTTTCGATCTAGCCCTTTTCCTAAAACTATGCAAATCTTGTTGTTCAAAGTGCCCAATAACTTGAAGTACTGTGTTTAGGCGTTCCGGCATAGTAAGCTAAGTTGTTTTTCTTTCTTAAGTGTTTTCCCCAAAGTCTGATAGCCATTTCCCAAAGTTAGAGGGTCTTATACGTCTATGCATGGCTTGAATGTTTATTTCTATGTATTTATTAGCTTATAGTTACATTTTACATGATTAATGGTTTGCCCTACCATGTTTATGTTATCTATTTAACTAGTTATGCTTGAAACTCTTTGTTGTTCACAAAATTGATTTCCATTTACTCCATTTTGCCCAAAGATCCTTTCTACCTTGAATCAAATCGGCCCTTCAACAACCTTGTATCACCGTCTTATAGCTTTCTTGACCTTTTCGACCCCATAGCCCAGTTGATCTAACATATTTTTACCTATCTTATATCTTTGATCAGTTTCATCCCTCACAACTTAGAAAACCAAAACCAAAAAACTTATTTCATAACTAGCCTAAAATCATAACACAATAAGCAAACACACATATATCCCTTACACATATAGAGAGAGCCCTCTCTGAGTCCAGGAAGGCTAGGTCCTTGGGCTCCAAAGCTTGGTTTGATTTTACATTGTCATTCGGCTTGCCAATCATCCAAATCACGGGACCCTAACATAATGGTGATCACGATGGGACTCTGAGTATTAAACAAACTTAGATTCCCTAGACCTTAAGAGACCTTAAGAATACTATCTGATTGACTTATCCCACCGCTCACTAACATAATGGCGATCACGGTGAGACTTTGAGTTAGTGACAATCTAAGTACTCCTTAGTAACTCTCGAAGTCTCAATCAAACTTAGAAAACTTAAGCGTTGTCCGAAGAGTAGAAGCTAGCTCTTTCACCATCTTAGCAAAATGATGAGTCAGTCGTAGGAAACTCTTCCAAACCTCGTAGGCACATAACAACTCAAAAAAACCCAAAAAACTCCCTTAAATTGGTTTTTGTCAGTACTGGTGGTGGACCATACACATATACCTCAAAACAATTAAAAATCCACCTGGCGACTCCACTAGCCTCCAGTAGGCCTTACTATTTTACCGAACTCTAGGTTACTATCCGTTCAAACTATCCCATCACTCACTAACATAGCGGGAGATGGTGGGACACTGAGTACATGACAGTCTAGAAAACTCTTATAGACTCTTTAGTCCTTTAGATACTTAAACAAGCAAGCAGTCCATAAGATCATATAGAGTAAACTCTTTTTGTTCTCGCCACCTTAGCAAAGTGATGAAATAGGTTTAGAATAATTTTAAATAAACCATAGACTGCACATAAAACTCAGAAAAACCCCAAAACAATTCCCAGTTTGGCTTTTTCCTTAGTTACTGGTGGTGGACCATAGCTACATCTTTTCAAAACAATCAAGTTCCACCTGGCGACTCCACTAGCCTCCTGTAGGCATTTTTCCCCATTAGTCCTTATAAAGTCTCCTAGGAATGCATTAAGTAATCCCAATCATGTTGATGGAGGACAGCATGGTTCAATTCCTCTACCTGAGGACACAAAGGAGATATGCTCCGATGAGCAGAGAACATATCCCTGGATTCCCACACAAAATGCCTACAGACGTAGATTGGGCTAAAAACCTACCTCTCTTTCAAGATGAAAATGTTGATGACCCA
The DNA here is from genome assembly GCA_034641835.2 of Pinus albicaulis. NCBI lineage: Eukaryota > Viridiplantae > Streptophyta > Pinopsida > Pinales > Pinaceae > Pinus > Pinus albicaulis. Next base: position 39,828,670 of record CM076574.1, read on the forward strand.
TTTTTACAACTCATAAATTTTCATATAAATGTATGGAAGTTAAAGGTTGAATGGCATAAGGACTGCCTCATGAAAATCTTCATGGGTACATTAGAAGGAAATGCAAGAGAACGGTATGAAGGCCTAGAACCTGGCACTTTGTTTTCTTTGAAGGATTTCCACAAAGTATTTTGTAAACACTATATAGGGCATTGTCTATCTCTATCATTGGCTGAAAATTGTTGTGATCACTTTGAAAACCTCATACAACACCTTGTAAGCATTGAAGAAAACTTAGGAAATTGGCATCCTGAGGATTTTTTAGAGGAGATCCATAATTTTCTTACCCAGGCTAACAATCAAGATGACCAAGAAGAGTTGATCCTAGATGAAATCCATCAAGAAATAAGAGAAGATCCACAAGAGCTCTGTGAAAAGTTTGAAACCAATAACAGTCCAGCTACCCTTCCCGGCAAAATGCAAGAGGACATTCAGCCAGAAGATCAACTTCCACAAAAAATGGAAAGAAATTGTTGCCCCATCCAAAGAAAACAGAAAATACCTTCTCCTTTAACTGAAGAGGAAATAAATCAAATTATAAACATGCAGACAGCCTCTGAAACTTCATATAACCAAAACTTCTCTGATCTTTCTCCTATTAATCCTGCATATCATAAGTCAGAAAATAGATTTGTAAATCAAGTTGAAGAAAAACAATCTGATAGTCCAATATACATGGCTGGTGACATTACTTATGTTAATGATTCTCCAATGTTTGATCAATATGTTGATGATTATGATTTCCAAACAGAAACTAACTTTGCAGAAGACTCAGTTTTTGATTGTCGAGAGGAAGCTCAGTTTCATAAACTTGAGAAAAGTGAGCAGCCATTACAGGTCATGTATGACACTGATGAGGAGAGCCTTGAAAGTTCAGAAGTAAGTGAAGAGTCTCGGACTCTTTGCTCTACTTCACTTCAGTCCATCAGAGATAACATTCACATAATTGGAAATCAACAGTTTTTCAGCTTTGATGATGAGGTTGAGGAAGATGGTGAAATTCTTGAGCATATTGTAAATGAGAATCCTTTGCCTGAAATGGTTGAGGAAATCATTTTGGACATAGAATCTTCATTAACTCCAGATTTGCAGCCACCCAGTTCCATTGAGTTGCAAATTGCAGATGAAGAAATAGAGGTTGATAAACACATGGGAGTTGTCACACCATCCTTTCAAGATAATTTACTATCAAAGTGTATCCCTGCCCATCAACCTGATGACCTTCACACAGTTTTCAGTCCATTTAATCAAAACACATCAGCTTGGAAAGAAAACTACACTACAATATATGATGAGTCTGACATTTCAAGTGATCATGAGCAAGGGGAAGAGTTGCCTTACCAGGAGAGTCCTAGATATAGCCAAGTGGAAGAAAGAGTAGTCCTGAATGAAGCCTATATCTCAAATCCTCTAGATCAGGTATTATTCCAAGATTCATTTGTTGTTTTCCTTGAGAAATCTGAAGGAGTAGTGGGTTCTATCATGAACAAGTTGCTGCCAAGAATGAGGAAAAACTTAAGCACTACTGTCCAGAAACAAACCAAATGGGAGTGGCCTTTTCATTATTTCTGCATCATGAAAGAACTAAACTAGAATCACCCATGTAATCATCTACTTGACTGGTTACATTGGAAAGAAGAGTTCACCAAATGTGTATGATGTGTATAGTTTAGGCTAGGATAGGTAGATAGTTAAATCTCAGCCTTACGAGCATCTTTCCAATTTTTAGATTGTTTGAAGAAAAAGTGAAAAAGCAGAAAATACAAAAAACAGTAAAAAGTAGAAAAGAGGGCAGTTTCTAAAAAGCAATGGTAAAGCCCCATGTTCCAAAAAATAGTCCTTCGGAAAGCGCGCAAGTCTAAATGCCGCTACTAGTACTCAAGTGTCTTGTTCAGCTATCTAGCCTAATCATAGCTGAACATGTTTAAATTTAATTGTTGATAAGTTAGTGAGTGAAAAAGATGGTCAACATTGTGTAAGATTGACTTATCAAAGAGAGTAGATTAGGAAAAGATACTGGTTCCACACGCCCAAAACAGAACCAAAGAGGGAAGCGGGGATGAAAAACAAATTGTGCATCTTAGCCCTGTTTTTCTAGATTTCCCTTTTGCAAAATAATATTTGTGTGCAGCTTGTCTTTTATGCCGCAAATGCGTGACAAATCAGACTGTCTAATCCTGATTTGATCATCTTTTAAATTTCATGTTTTATATTAGAGAACAAAATCCTATCAAACAACTTAATCTTGACAATTGATCTAGCGTAGGTAGAGTAATGAAGGAGTTCATCAGTTTAATCTGAACTCCCGGCAGATATAAGTGTAGAATTAGATAGGTTCATTTTGCAAAAAGAAAAATATATATTCAAAAGGCTGCTAGTTCAAATGCGCCAAAAGGAAGAAAAAATGTTAGGAAAGATAGTGGGGTAGGTAGAAATATCATTGATGCTAATCATGTTGTCACTTTTCAGAAGCAGCATCAAAAAAGGATGAAATTTTCCCAAATGGGTAAGGCACTGGTCTTCATAAGCCAAAGATCTGAGATTCTGGACACCTCCTGAAAAGGAGCCGCCCTCCCCAAATGGAGCCACTGTTAGTCATCAATATTTTTCACCTGTTGTTGATGACTAAATTCTAGCTGAGTTTTCTAGATGTTGATCTCCATATGTCAATTTGTCATCTAGAAAACCCCCATAAACTTTTTGCCTTCCTACCTTTCAGTCCGCCCATGATGAGATGAAACCTCATTATCAAATCCTACTTAACCTCAACCATACTAGTTGGACCATCAGTTCTAAAGAAACAATCCAAATCTGTTCAAAAAACCTCCCCTAAGTTAGGAAGTGGCACTTTAAGACATTTCACCCTTGGCAAACTATCCAAGAGCCAAAAAACCTCCATCTGCTATAGACCAGTCATAACAGACCTCCCACTCTGCTAATAAAGTGGTCACAGCCCTAAGTCACGCCACTGATACACCCTTAAGTCTCAGCAATACATAGACCATAATCTCAAGCTGATTTTAGGTGTTTTACAGTGTTTGATGGATCTTTCAAGGACAGGAAACATACCAGCATCTCAGAAGACAATTTTTGGCGCCACATGAGAAGACAGCTGCTTCTCAATGTGATCTTGAGCCTGGGATGCAGCTACAGTGCAAAGAGTTTTTCATCAAGCTCTTGCGACCACATTCGAAGCCTGAAAGAACAGTGAAAGAAAAACAACACTGTCAAGAGCCTGTTGATATGACATGAATAAGAACCTCCTTCATTTATAAGCAGAGGGTTTGAAGACCAAAGAAACCTCCTTCATCTATAAGCAGAGGGTTTGAAGACCAAACAAACCTCCTTCATCTATAAGCAGAGGGTTTGAAGACCAAAGAAACCTCCTTCATATATAAGCAGAGGGTTTTGAAAGCACCTCCTTCATCTACAAGCAGAGGGCAAGGGGCCATGACTTCTTCACCAAAGCTAGAATGCCAAGCAACAAAGGAGGAAAACCAAGAAAAGCTCAAAACTGCCCAAAAAGGGCGCCCGGCACCGAAAGTGAAGAAAGACACATTAGGACTTGGAATTTTGGCTCGAGCTTCTAGACATGTTTCTAAAAAGCCTTGAGGGACTTGCTCACCAAAATTGAGCAAATTTTGACATGTTTTTTTTTTCGACATTTTTGGGCCTAATTGCATAAAATCATGGGCGTCGCCATTTCAGTTTGGAGCATCATCAACTCTTGAGAGTGGTACCATTGGATGTATTAAATTCAGGAGCATCTACTCAGAAATTTTTGGAGCATTTGAAGTTGTTTTGGTCCCCCAAAGATACAAAAAACACTCACTTTTTCAACATGCTGCCCCATCTATCAGCAAGGTTTATTTTCTGGTTTTTTACACACAGTCCTATTTTTGGAGGACTTCTAGCCATCGGATTGGAAAAATTTTAGTTTTTCCACAAAGTAGACACTCAGAGCTTTCCAACGAGCTATCATGAGCCTTGTTTCGACATCGGGAAGGCTGCCAAATGTTGCCGGCAAGTCAGGGGACCTTTTGCTGATGTAAATTTTGAATATTTTTGTAAAATTTGAACCTTTAAAAATTGCTTTTTCCAAATGTGCGTTTAGCTATTTTTGCACATGGAAAATGATGCAAAGTCAATTATTTTTCTTTTTTTAGTATTTTCTAGATATTTTATGAGATATTTTGTGCCTTGGGCTTTGCAAAGCCTCAAGGACAAGTTTAGATATTTTGATTAGGCCAATGGGAGAGCAAGTTGAACCATGAGGTTTTGCTCACTTGAGCCTATATATTCCAAAGGCTTTCATTGTAAAACAAGGCTGAACTTGAGAAGAGAAGAAATATATGGTCATATAAGCTTTGGAAGAAATACTTGTCTTATGCTTTTGGATTGCCTCTTGGATGCTCTTGGATGAATGAAGAAGGATTGTTATTGGATTCCATGACTTGGTAGAATGGTATAGTGTCTCTTGCTTTGTTGTTGTCTTCTAGTTTTCATTCATGAATACATGTTTCTTGCTTGCTATAGATCAGTAGAGAACAAATTTGAGATATTCCCATGGAGGCACCTCAAATTTCCTGAATCTTCATAGCTTTCATGTTTTCTTCTTCCTTAGTTGCATTAAAGAATTCTTAACTGCTCTTTAACAACTTGAGGATATTGTTGCTTGTTTCATTCATAGTTCTATACATGCTAAGTATGACTTACGGTACGCCCTGCTTACTTATGGCTAGCTATAGTTCCATCCATGAAATTTCTCTTTGACTGATTAGATTATCATCTTGTTAAACCAAGGAGGCCTAGTTTCGATCTAGCCCTTTGCCTAAAACTATGCAAATCTTGTTGTTCAAAGTGCCCAATAACTTGAAGTATTGTGTTTAGGCATTCCGGCATAGTAAGTTAAGCTGTTTTTCTTCCTTAAGTGTTTTTCCCCAAAGTCTGATAGCCATTTCCCAAAGTTAGAGGGTCTTATACTTCTATGCATGGCTTGAATGTTTATTTCTATGTATTGATTAGCTTGTAGTTACATTTTTCATGATTAATGGTTTTCCCTATCATTTTTATGTTATCTATTAAACTAGTTATGCTTGAAACTCTTTGTTGTTCACAAACTTGATGTCCATTTACTCCATTTTGCCCAAAGATCCTTTCTACCTTGAATCAAATCGGCCCTTCAACAGCCTTGTATCACCATCTTATAGCTTTCTTGACCTTTTCGACCCCATAGCCCAGTTGATCTGACATATTTTTTACCTATCTCGTATCTTTGATTAGTTTCATCCCTAACAACTTAAAAACCAAAACCAAAAAACCTACTTCATAACTAGCCTAAAATCAGAACACAATAAGAAAACACACAGATATCCCTTACACATATAGAGAGAGCCCTCTCTGAGTCCAGGAAGGCTAGGTCCTTGGGCTCCAAAGCTTGGTTTGATGTTACACTGTCATTCGGCTTGCCAATCAGCCAAATCACGGGACCCTAACAAGATTTAATCCTTCTTCCACCTCCCTTTGATCAATCTCGACCGTTGGATGATGCCATCCAATGGCCCCACTTCCTCCACATGCTTTCCGATGCAGTTGACCTAATATGCAGGGTTTTATAACATTTTTTTTGTATTTTGCATGGTTTAATGATCTTTTCGCTATGTTCGAAGAAAATTTGAAAGAGAGGGTGACGACCCTCTTGCTTTCGATTTATCAAAGAAAATCAATTGCAGGGTGTAAATTTCACGTCTCGTCAATGATCCGTGAGGCATTGATGCCATATCGTCCCTGTGTAACCCTGCACTCCAGCGCAACACCATGAATCGGGCACAATTAAAGAATATCAGTGTCGAAGACCCCAATATATCATAACAGAGGAATAAAGACAGTTTTTACGGGGATTACGGCTAAGACTGTTATCAAAAGCCTAATCCCCGATTTAAAACACATTTAAATAAGAAAGCATAAAGGATTATCAGACAGGAAACCTCCACCGCCACATATGAGGTTAATCAATTTCTCCTAGCTACCACAGAGCCACCTGTTGCCTCAAACCTTTCAAAACAGAGGCCACAGTTATTGAAGAAGATCATATTTTGCCTCAGCGCAACCATGGAGTTACTTCTGCAAGGAAATCAATGCAGAAAATATCTGCAGAGTTACTCCACACAGCACACAGAGCCTCAAAGTCAAATAAAGCTCCCGCCGAGCTTAATTCATAAATGTAAAACAGTAAATACAGTGTTCCACCTGTAAACTTCTCCATCGAGCCCCTCAAAAGGCCGAGAAGTCTTGAATCTGTATTTATTGTCTTGGGAGATCTTTTGCTAGATTTCACCTCCTCATCCTTCTATAAATATTGCTGTAGAAGATGAGAAATTGTTGGTTGCAGAACTTGGAAATATATTTGAGCAAAAAATTCTGATTGTATATAGTGTTCACTGGCCCTTGGAGCTCTGCTTGTGGTAGATTAGATAGGTTGAGTAGTGAAGATGATTTCTGAACTGAAACATTGGACTTGAAGACTGTAACTGGTTTGACATCAATATAAAAGTTGTTTCTTGGGATCCTGGTCTATATCACTGGTGAAGTGCTTCTTTCTTTGTTATTTTTTTCCTTCTATGTATGTCATATTGTTTCACTTTCTCTGATAAAGGACAACATTTATAGAGTTAGGACCTACTGTATATCAGTTACCTTCTCTAACTGAAATCTTTATCTTAATGTTTTCCTCCAACTTGTTCATTTAAGAATGATTTAATACAATTTAAGCAGTTAGGAATGTTGGAGTTCCCTCATCCTACTGTTTGCTTTAAACCTTGTTCTTGAAATTTATTTTCCTTATTTGCTTATTAAAGATGACTATGGAAGATATGGTGTGCCCTGGTCCTATTTTTTCTCTAAAGGCAGATTCTGAAAGTTTCCCTTGGTGTTGACTGAAAGCAGAATAGGTTTAAAAGTACTTTATCTGATCTTAAGTTACACTTTGTTTCTCTTATATGTTTTCATACTTTCCGAAGGTAATTATGTGGATTACTGGATTGTTTGTCAATTAAGTTGCTTGAATATAGACTTGTCCAAGAATTTTATGGTTAGCCCTGTTCTTGGTTGGTTTTAAACAGTTACTTAAGAGGCTTTTCTTGTTTGGACTGACTATAAATCCTTTGTGAAATTATTATCAGTTTCCACCATCTCCAACACTTTATTGTTTCCATCCCATCACTCTATCTCAAATAATCTTATGGTATATATGACTTGCCCCTTGGATCACTCTTGATGTTGTTGTTCAATTAAATTCCAGATATGACTCCATAGCCCAATGGACTAAAAACCAGCGTTATATCTATATTTTTAGCCTAAGATGTTCTATTCACTTGCAACTTCTCACTTTTGAAACTGTTTTGCATTTAGAACTTTCCCCTCAAGTAAATTTCATTCTCAACCATCCAAAAACAAACAAAAACCTTGGCCTTCATAACTAACCTAATATTATTACCCCAAACTTCAAAGAAAAATCCATCTTTGTATATATTGGAGAGATCCCTCTCCGGATTCAGGAGGGCTAGATCCTAGAATCCCAAATTTGGTTGAAACGATGTTGTTTCTATAATTGGACTCTGCCAATCTTGCTAATAAATTATAGATTCCTAACATTTCTGGTGACTCCACTGCGGAGTGAGTGTTTTTGATACCTTTTTAAGACCTCATAGACCCTTGATTCAAGAAAACATTGTGAGTAAAAGCAACATTTTCAAGCACTACCAAAGAAATGGTAATCATGATAAAACTTGTCTGAATCTATGACAATCTAGGTAAACCCTAGGATTCTCTTAAGATTTTATCCAAACCTTGAAAAATTAGCTGGCTTAGCCATAAGAGTAAATTGTCTTTGTCTCACAACCATAGCTAAGTTTTGAAACAGAGTTAGCATATTCTTATAAACCACACAACTGAAAAATAATTCAGAAAAAACCTAAAAATATTTCATATTGGTATTCAATAAACATGGTGGTGGACTATAAAAAATTTTACCTCTGAAAAGAGCTAAAAACATCCACCTGGCAACTCCACACTCTGAAACTCCCAGAAGACCAAATGACTCCATTGGTAGAAGACCCTGAACTGATTGACCAGACACAGTGACCTCTTTTTATTGATTTACAAATATGATTCCAAGAATACAATGAAGATATGCCCCAATGAGTAGAGATCATATCCCTGGGTTTCCACATAAGATGCCCCAGGTGAATTGGGATGACAACCTGCCTGTTTTTCAAGGTGAAAAGTTTGATGACCCTTTATTTCATGTTATCAAATTTCACATACATGTATGGAGGTTGAAAGTTGAATGGCATGAAGACTGCTTAATGAAAATATTCATGTTAACATTAGAAGGAAAAGCTAGGGATTGGTATGAATGCTTAAGATCTAGTAGTTTGTTTTCTTTAAGAGACCTTGAATATGTGTTCTATGAGAACTATAAAGAAAACACTACATCATTATCATTGGGTGCAATATATTATGATCCATCACAAAACATCACCCAACACATTTTAGATAATGAGGAAGCTTTGGAAGAGATGCATCCTGAAGATCTTTTAACAGCCATTCATGAGTTTAATCTCCTATTGAAAATTTTTAAGAACATAGGTGAATCAATTGAGGAAGAGAGGATCCAAGAAATAATGTACATTCCTCAAGATATCCCTGAAAACTCAATTATTGATTCATCATCCCTTATAGCCGAGGCTCAAGAAGACATCCAGCCTCAAAACCAGTCTTCGCAAGAGACAGAGAACTCCTGTACTCCTGTTCAAAGGAACATAGAAACATCTTTCCCTTTGACAGAAAAAGAGATAGATCAGAATATTAATAAACAGCCAGTCTCTGAAACTTTTTGCAAAACAAACACTCTTGCCCATTCACATAGAGAACTTTGTTGTACATATTTAGAAAGTTCTTTTGTAGATCAGAATGAAGAAGGACCTGCTGATAACCCAGTATGTTTGATTGGTAGTATTACTTATATTCATGATTCTCCTAACTTTGATCTATCTAGTGATGATGCTTCCCAAACAGAAGTTAATTTTGCAGGATCATCATTAGCAAATTTATGGGAGGAAGATCAGTTCTTTCAAAGAATTAATGAGCTAGTGCAGACTATTTATGATACTGATGATGAAAGTTTTCAAAGCCTAGAAGTGAGTGGAGATTCATTCGATCTTTGCTCCGATTCATTTAAGATCATCAGTAATATTTTCCATGTGATTGGGAATCAGAAGACTTTCATCTCAAAGGAGGAGGAGGAAAGAAACAAAGAAATTTTTGGGCAGGTGAAAATCAACGAGCCTTCCCTTGAAAAAGAGGAAGAAATTGAACATACCCCTACTCAAGAATACAGTAAACTCCTCATAGAGTACAGTCCACTAAACCAGAGATTACCGGGGCTACAAGAGGATGACACTGCCAAATATGATGAGTCCTCCAGTTCAGATGATGATGAAGAAGAGGGAGAGAAACAGATATAAGACTATCCTACTGTGGATATACCATCTTCCCAAGAAGAAATTTCTCCTATCATTGATATCAATCTACCATTTAAGGAACCTGAATTTATATCAGAAGAAAACATAAATTTAGAGAAAGAAGATATTTCACTGTTTGTTATTATGCAGGTTAAGGATGATGATGCTTCCAAACAACTTTCTGAAGATATGCTCCTCAAAGCTGAAGTCTTGGAAGCAGACAATATACCAGACATGGAGGACCAAAAAGGAGAGAATCTTCATCTTTTCTTTGTTGATCCTATGGAAGAGTGTGTGGAAATCCCAACTGGCTCAAATTATCAAGCAGAAGTCCTTTGCAAGAGCCAGAGACATGAAAAGTTGTCACCTTCTGTGATAGTTTTTATTTTGAAGATTAATCTTCAAAATATACTATGGACACCTCTAACAAGCAGCCAGAGTTTCTTCTTCTTCTTGACATTACTCAGCTGGCTGCATTGGCACTTTTGTATCATATGAATATGTAAATACTCCATGTTTAGAATAGGTTTGTCAATAAAGCTCAGTTTTGAGCATGTAGTTATTTGTTGTTTTCTGCTTTGAAGAAAAATCAAAGATTCAAAAATACAAAAACAATGAAAAGAAAGAAAAGAGGGCAGATTGTCAAAACAAGAAAGGTACAGCCCCATACCAAAAAAAAAAGAAAAAAGAGAAATACAAATCTAAAAATGTGCAAGCTCAAATGCCACTCCTGAAAAACACACTTCTAGTTAGTCAAACTATTTAATCTTGACTAATTAGCTTTAAATTTTCTGCTGATAGGATAGTGAATTTGATATGCCAAACTGTTTAATCTTGGCTTATCAGTAGATAGATTAGGATGAAAATGAAAGGTTCAAACATATTCAAAACCTGAACCTCAGTTTCCAAAGAGAGATGACTCAAATATGTTTTATTTTCTGAGTCAAAAAGATGTAAAAATCTGGTTCTAATCAGCTCAAAATCTGAACCAGAGAAAAAGGAAAGATAGCTCAATAAGAGTCAAAACAGAGCTGAAAAAAGAGAAGGCAGTACTTTGAACTTTCAGATCTTAAGCCTTCCATTTTGATTTAATTTTCTGCAAAATAAATGCCTATGTGTGGCTTGTTTTTATGCCATAGACCAGCATCAAGTTAGACTATTCAACCCTGACTTGTATGCTTTTGAATTGTTGTTATAGAGTTTAGAGAATAAAAATCTGTTGGACAGTTTAATCCCAACAGATAGTAGATTAGGTAGAGAATAATCTGGACTCAACTGTTTAATCTGAGTCCATGGAGAAATAAGGAGTAGAAATAGATTAGGTTTCTTGCTTTCAAAAGAATAAAATGTTGTAAATATATTTTGCCAATCCAAGTGCACTCTAATGAAGAAAAGATGTTAGATCAGTAGGATTGGGTCGGTAGAAAGCTTGTAGATGAAAATCTGTTGTTTTTATGGCTGCTAAAAATGTTTTCAGAGCAAGATCATCCCAGCAAAGGAAGGGGAGCCCAATGGATCAGGCATAGGTCAGCCTCCCAGAGAACATAAATGGATGAGGCAACTGATCAGCCTCCCAGAGAATGCAAGTCTGAAGTTCTTGATGCCTTCAAGAAGGCACCATCCCCAAGTGGAGCTACTGTTAGCCACCTATAATATTTGTCGTAACAAAAGGTGGCTAAGACTTTTTGAGCCTTCAAAGAACAAATTTCATTGCTAAAAGTTGTTGGCTCTTGAAGACTCTAAGAAGACCTCATGCCTCTGTCCAAAATCTTCATTGTTGTTCCCATTTTATACTTAGAAATCCCGCTGAAACCATGAGAAGAAACAGCTGCAAAATCATCATTTTTCCCCCTCCCCCCTCTTCCAAAACTAACCTTCATTTTGTTTCCCCTTTCTTCATAAATTTCCTCTATTTTCATGTTTACCTTTCTTCCCTTCATGAAAACCCCCTTTTCCACAGTTAAAAACTCACTTTTTAACTATTTCGGAACCCCCATTTCCATTGAAAAACCATGAAAAATGCATAAAAAACCAAGCACTAACTCTAAAAGGCGCTCATCGCAAATCGCAGAATTGTGGTTTTATCTAAAAATATCATCGCAAGTTTCTGTGATGCGATCCATTGCAAATCACAAATCGCAGAATTGCGGTTTTATCAAAAGTGCTCATCGCAAATATCTGCGATGCGATCCATCGCAAATCGTAAACTTTCCAAATTGCGATTTTATTTAGAGTGCTCATCGCAAATATCTGCGATGCGATAAGCTCCCTCCCCTTAAACCCCCAGTCATATCATTCTCCATATGCCCAACTGCCTCGCAATTGGGCGCCTAACCCTATTATTTGCGTATTCCGCCCATGAAATATTAAAATCTTAAGTTATTTATTAAAACTTTGGTTTTTATTATTTCTCTAAGGTTTTCCGCCGGTCGGAAATCTGAACATTTTCCACCGTCGATCTGATCTGCAGATCCGACAGTGCGGAACCTATCAAACCCGGTGGACCCCGCCAGTCGTGCGCCGTTTCCCAAACCCACGTGGTATCCATCGCACCACCTTTGGGCGAAAAGTTGTTTTCCTCTGATTGCCAGCGTTTCCATACACTTATTGACACGTGGCTTGGCCACTGTTCACAAAACCGCCGTCCATCACGCGTTATCGTTCGGACGCAGACGCCCAGCGATATTGCCCTGATCCGTCTGATCTGGAGTGGGCCATCCAACGATTATCACTCATCTATGATTCCCGATGTTTAAACGAGCTCCGACGTGGTGGTAAATCAATCTCCGCCATCGATCTGATCTGCAGATCGATGGTCCTCATTCCATTTGCTCTATTTTCTCCATTTGACTTTCAACCTCCGCTCTCGACCGTCGATCTCTGCGCGATCAACGGCTCAGATTTAATCCTTCTTCCACCTCCCTTTGATCAATCTCGACCGTTAGATGATGCCATCCAACGGCCCCGCTTCCTCCACACGCCTTTCGATGCAGTTGACCTAATATGCAGGGTTTTATAACATTTTTTTTGTATTTTGCAGGGTTTAATGATCTTTTCGCTATGTTTGAAGAAAATTCGAAAGAGAGGGTGATGACCCTCTTGCTTTCGATTTATCAGAGAAAATCAATTGCAGGGTGTAAATTTCACGTCTCGTCAGTGATCCGTGAGGCATTGATGCCATATCGTCCCTGCGTAACCCTGCACTCCAGCGCAACACCATGAATCGGGCACAATTAAAGAATATCTGTGTCGAAGACCCCAATATATCAGAACAGAGGAATAAGACAATTTTTACGGGGATTACGGCTAAGACTGTTATCAAAAGCCTAATCCCCGATTTAAAACACAGTTAAAGAAGAAAGCATAAAGGATTATCAGACAGGAAACCTCCACCGCCGCATATGAGGTTAATCAATTTCTCCCAGCTACCACAGAGCCACCTGTTGCCTCAAACCTTTCAAAACAGAGGCCGAAGTTATTGAAGAAGATCATAATTTTCCTCAGCGCAGCCATGGAGTTACTTCTGCAAGGAAATCAATGCAGAAAATATCTGCGGAGTTACTCCACACAGCACACAGAGCCTCAAAGTCAAATAAAGCTCCCGCCGAGCTTAATTCATAAATTTAAAATAGTAAATACAGTGTTCCACCTGTAAACTTCTCCATCGAGCCCCTCAAAAGGCCGAGAAGTCTTGAATCTGTATTTATTGTCTTGGGAGATCTTTTGTTAGATTTCACCTCCTCATCCTTCTATAAATATTGCTGTAGAAGATGAGAAACTGTTGGTTGCAGAACTTGGAAATATATTTGAGCAAAAAATTCTGATTGTATATAGTGTTCACTGGCCCTTGGAGCCCTGCTTGTGGTAGATTAGATAGGTTGAGTAGTGAAGATGATTGCTGAATGGAAACATTGGACTTGAAGACTGTAACTGATTTGACATCAATATAAAATTTGTTTCTTGGGATCCTGGTTTATATCACTGGTGAAGTGCTTCTTTCTTTGTTATTGTTTTCCTTTTATGTATGTCATATTGTTTCACTTTCTCTAATAAAGGACAACATTTATAGAGTTAGGACCTACTGTATATTAGTAACCTTCTCTAACTGAAAGTTTTATCTTAATTTTTTCCTCCAACTTGTTCATTTAAGAATGATTTAATACAATTTAAGCAGTTAGGAATGCTGGAGTTCCCTCATCCTACTGTTTGCTTTAAACCTTGTTCTTGAAAGTTATTTTCCTGATTTTCTTATTAAAGATGACTATGGAAGATATGGTGTGCCCTGGTCCTAGTTTTTCTCTAAAGGTAGATTCTGAAAGTTTCCCTTGGTGTTGACTGAAAGCAGAATAGGTTTAAAAGTACTTTATCTGATCTTAAGTTACACTTTGTTTCTCTTATATGTTTTCATACTTTCCGAAGGTAATTATGTGGATTACTGGATTGTTTGTCAATTAAGCTGCTTGAATACAGAATTGTCCAAGAATTTTATGGTTAGCCCTGTTCTTGTTTGGTTTTAAATAGTTAATTAAGAGGCTTTTCTTGTTTGGACTGACTATAAATCCTTTGTGAAATTATTATCAGTTTCCACCATCTCCAACACTTTATTGTTTCCATCCCATCACTCTATCTCAAATAATATTGTGGTTTAGATGACTTGCCCCTTGGATCACTCTTGATGTTGTTGTTCAATTAAAGTCCAGATATGACTCCATAGCCCAATGGACTAAAAACCAGCGTTATATCTATCTTTTTAGCCTAAGCTGTTCTATTCACTTGCAAGTTCTCACTTTTGAAATTGTTTTGCATTTAGAACTTTCCCCTCAAGTAAATTTCATTCTCAACCATCCAAAAACAAACAAAAACCTTGGCCTTCATAACTAGCCTAATATTATTACCCCAAACTTCAAAGACAAATCCATATTTGTATATATTGGAGAGATCCCTCTCTGGATTCAGGAGGGCTAGATCATAGAATCCCAAAGTTGGTTGAAACGATGTTGTTTCTGTAATTGGACTCTTCCAATCTTGCTAATAAATTACAGATTCCTAACACATGTTAGTGAAGGTATAGTTACCTTTTTTCTTGAATTTGTAATGTATATTTCATTTAACTGTTATTTAAGCATGACAACTATTTCCATGATCTAATAAATTGTTCTCGATAGTTTTTATTCTTTAATAATTCTTCAAACGAAACATGAATTGTGTTTACAAATATCAGTTATATGAACTATTTTTGTAAGCCGATATTTATCTTAAACTTCATGAAACCTTTGCATCTAGTATATATGAATTGTCTTTTATTACCATGTTTAATTTTAGATTTAGGGAAAAAAGTTTCTAGTTTCTGCATTTTAGCTAGGTTGCATTTAGGATCTAGTTTTAACCAAATTTTAATTGAAAGTATCCTTACGAGGAGAAATTTTTTTTGGAGGCTTGGCTAAGCCCACGTTTCATTCAACCCAAAGCCTACCTCTTCCAGGTAGTTGCAAGTAGGCAATTCTTTTTCCCCTTCATGTTGGTAGCAACAAGCATTATCAAACATCATTAGTTGGAATTTAGATTTAGTGATAGTTATTTATTGTAAATAAAGATCAGTTTAGGGATTTATATTAGTTTATATTAGATCAGGAATTTAATTTATGATATAATTAGGTACAGGCAACAAGGCCCAAATACTGGTTAAAATCATTACACCAAACAGAAAAGGGTCTAATTGGGGTCGTGATCAGGTGATTTCCTAAACGTTGAACATGGTCATTATTGGCCATCAACATAACATTATGAAGGAAAGAAAATACATATAATTATTCAGATTTTTATTTATATGCTTGAAAAGCATTAAGAGAAGTGTTATAAAATCACCACAGTTTTGTTGAGTTAAAACGTCAAGAAGGTCAATACCGTGACAAATATTTTTGTTGGATAAGGGTCCCATAGGGTCAACATTTGAGTACATTTTTGGGTTAAGTTTTTTTTAAATGCGTTACACATAGAAGTCGAGGAGCTTTAGGGTGGGTCAAAGGTCCTTCATCACTGTAATGGGTAAAATGGAAACATGGGGCTCAAACCACGATTTGGCACCATGGTCTTTGAGCATTTAGATCTTATATATAGGCATGTATGAGTCAATTCAAGTCATATCATATCTCTGATATATCATGATTATGTAATGATCTGATTTTGGGAAAGTTTTGTAATTGGTCTAAGTAGGAAAAAACTCATGTTGTTGTGTGCATGGAGACATGAGGGAGAGTCTTGAGCTGTGTGCAAGGAAACTACTGCTGAGTGCGCGGGAGAAGAATATTGTACTAATTGAAGATCTATTAATAAAGAGAAAATTTTGGTGAATTCTAATCTAATTGTGTGATTTTTGTGTTTATGTGTTAATGCATTGATTTACTTATAGATATGGTTTTGTTCCTGTTATTGAATGTGATTTTATTTTAAGTTACAAATATGATAATAGATCTCTTTATTCACACAATTATTTCATCTTTATTAGGGTTTATATTAAAGGATAGATCTTTGTGATCGTGCAAAGGTTATTCCAATTTCTTTTGAGTTAGATCTGAATAAGGGTAATTATCTGCATTGTGCAAGGTTGTATTGAATTTAATGGTTTTTATGTATCTAGATATGTTAATAAGGGTAAATATCCACATCATACGCTCCCTCAGGGTGTGGAAACCTGGTTCCAACACCCCCCCATACTGCTTCAGGTGAGACTTTGGTATGCATAAGGAGATCACTGTCGAAAGGGCGAGTAGTTGGAGAGTTTTGTTGGTTGCAAAAAACACTCTAAACCTAGGTTGTGACCCCTCAAGCCAAAAAATAGTTATGTTGCCAGAACCAAGATCTATTTGAGGTAATTTTGATGTGGCATTTGATGGAGAACGAATTGCAAGATGGGCTTGATAAAAAGGTATGCGATTTCGCGATCCAAGAAAACAAAAATTTGAAATTATCTACTGAAGATTGGGAGCAGAGACATATCTATACAGAGGTCCACAAAATTTTCTTTGCTTCCTTCACAACATAACCACAAGAGTGGTTATCTCAGCTTGCTGAGTTTCAGACTTGTTGGAAGGATGACACGATTACCAGGTGGAATCCTCAGTTGATCCAACAATTGGAGAAATCTAGCAATAAGATTACCCACGTGCTAAATTATTGGATTGACATTATTCAGAGAGGATTTGTTACTGAATTTTTTGTTGACACTTTTGTGTCATATTTTGAAGTCGAAAGGAGATTTTTCAAGGGCCCTAGAGGTATGTTCCTGTGCTCTTTAAAGTTTTGAATTAAGATGATTTTATGTGAAAAGGGTACTTTGTGCAACCACATTGAGTGAATTTTTAGAAGAGGTCCACCTATCTCTACACACAACGGAAAAACTCACATAGAAAACCTAGAAGAATATTTTGTGTATAGCCCCCTCAAAGGTAGATCTGACAGCGACAAAGAGTCTGAATTTGGTTGTTCTAATGAATCTACACACTTAGAAGAAAAGATCCCAACTACCACTCATATCTGATCCACCCCACTTCCAAATTCATCTCACACTATCGTCTAATCCACCCCACCTCCACCTCCACCACCAGTATTCGACATGGCTAACTCTATGAAGCTGCAAAAATTTAAGGGTGGTGGGAATGAAGACACTAAGAAATTCTGGTTCATCACAATAGCTGTATGGACAATGCAATACGTTAATGATGATAATTTCAAGAAAGCACAGCTCGCTACTGCATTACAGGAACACTTTCTAGACTAGTATATGAGGTATGTAGCAACAAACCATAATGCAATGATCAATGAGCTCAAAGATGCATTGAAGGAGCAGCTCTGAAAGCCAAAATAATATGCGCAATGTGTTACTGAATTGAAGAATATCCACCAAGAATTAAATGAAATTATATGGGAGGCATATCAATGGTTGAAACATATCATTAGAGAAGGGGGTTTTACTATTGATGATAAGCAGAACAAAGAATGGTTCACTGCAATGTTGCTGCCACATCTCTACCTTCCTTTATCATAGCAGAAGATCGCGATGCAAGCCAAATCTATGGAGATTGAAATGAAATTTGAACCCTCGTCTGTGTAGAATACACAGGTTAGGGTTCATCAAACCTAGAGTCAGTTGGCTACCTTACACTTAAAAATACAAATTTTGTGGAAGGAGAAATAAAAGGACGTGTGCACGAAGGTATGGTGTGTACGCTGCAAAGCCGAAGGACACTACAAGGAGGAATTCCCTGTATATGGTGACTATCTAGCAGTTGGAGGACTAAGTCCAATTAAGAATGCAGCAGGGCCTAGTGAGAACCATACACCATGGCTCACGATATGTCAAGTGGCTGGACAACACGCGACAAATTTTTGTCCCAGAATTTGTAAATATGTTCCAGGTCTCAAACCGTTATATTCCATATTTTCTCGATCTGTGGGACATGATGAAAATAATTGTCACAACTTTGATCTCATGATTGAATAGGCTCCTTCCTATAGACTTCAGGCCGAAGTTAGAGGGTTAGATTCACCTACATCACCATCTGGGTGAGGTGGATTTCAGGGCAGGGGATGAGGAAGAAGAGGAGGAATTGTTTGTGGAAGGGGCTATGCCATTTTTTATAATTGTGGGGATGTTGGCCATTATGCACGCGAATGTCCGAACCCGACACAACAATATTGTATGAATTGTCGACATTTTGATCATGTTATTGAATATTTCCTAATTTTATTTGAAAAAATGTAGGAAAAGAAAACACAGACACCCACACAGAACGTTCAGATGGTGAGGGTAGAACCATGTGATGAAGAAACTAGTGTGAACATTGTGACCAGAAGTGGTGCATAAAATGGTGAAGATAAAGCTGAAGGTAAGAAAACTACTAATGATGGTTGGGTCTGAAAAGCTCTTGAGAAGCAAGAAGGGTTTAACGTACAAAGGGAAAAGGAAACCTTTGTTGAAGCAAATAAGAGTTACAGGACAAATGACCTCCTCGTCAGCTTAGAGGAGAAGGTAACATGGAAGGAACAAAATGGCCTAGGTAAGACCCATTTTTTCCAAGGTAACCCACCCCAAAAATAGCTAGGCAGAGTTATAATGCACTTGATCCATGCAAAGGGAGCGTTAATGCCTAGGGTAACACTCTGTCTTGCCCAAGGAGCAGCATTAACCGTGTTTGAGTGTGGAAAGGGAAATATCTTGTGGAAAACTGACTAGCATTTCCATCTTTCTCTCAAAATGAATCAATTCAAAATAGAAACTAAATGGCATAAACCTTTTATTAGGCATTGCCAAACATAACTAAACTCCTACGGAGGGAAAAAGCAAGGAAAAGCGAGGCCACATCTAGATCTTTCCCGATTTGAACAAGTTGAAAGAGTTGGCAAGGTTTGCCCTCTCTATCTCCTATAAATTGGAGTTGTGGGCTCTTGGTCTAAGGTCGAAGGTTTGATTATATGTGGATCAAAATTTCATTGTTGTAGTGTGAGGCTTGAAGATCGGCGAAGTTCATTGAGAGCTTTCTGCCTTGAGCATCATCACACTTGGAGATAGAGAAAGAGAGAGAGGAATTAGAAGATTGAGGAGGGCTTGGTGCAACTGACGGTTGTAATCCTCCTTTTCATAAATTAATAGAACTATATCTGTTTTGTCCATTCGATGCATCAGTGTCACAATTGTTGTTCAATCATCTACGTAGCATGATATGAATGGCTTAGATCTATATTTTTTTATGTTTCTTATATGCTATTTTAATTGATAAGAATCTATACTGTTGTAGAGATTACGCGAGTGCTTTGATTGATTGCAGGATCTAGATTTGGAGCCGGTGAAGAAGGATCTCTACTTCATTGCTCGGTGTTCTCCATAGGGTTTGTTGTCCACAAAGAGGTCATCTTTCCATCTTGCTTTGTCAATTATATATATTAGTATAAACATGCATGCGGCATCTCTGGAACTTTACAGCTAATCTGACAGTCTGCCTTGAGCATCGAAACACCCTAAGAGGGATATCTAATAACCACCACCCAAGCATATTACCCTATAGCAATAAGGATTTCACGGATCCTGGTGCATCGACATCTAAGGTACCAAGCAAGCTTTCCATAAATATCGTCGAGGAGGCTAGGCCTACTGAGCTAAAACCATTCTTTCAGGCCTGTATCAAGCTTCTGCATAGTAAGAAGATAATTGAGAATCTTAAAGTTTTGATTGATAAATGAACTGATAAATAGAAGCCCCAGATGCAGCAAAGGGTTGTCAATAAAATTTACAAGAGCAAAAGAAGGATTGGCCGAGAGATGCACTTAACTGCTCACATAGGTGAGTTTGAGATGGATCGGGTTATTTTGGATCTCAGATCTGATGCAAATGTACTACCGAAGAAAACATGGTAGAGAATGGGAGAACCTAATTTGGAATGGCCTATAATTCAACTGCACATGGAAAACTAGCAAAATATTATCCCAAAGGGCAGACTCTCTAGGGTGGTAGTTGATATTGAAGGAGCCAAGGTGCTTGCAAACTTTAATTTTTTTCAAATTATTCATGATACAGACCCATATACTGTGTTGTTGGGTCTCGATTGGGCTTTTGATATGGATGTTATTATCAACCTCAAGCGAAAAATTATAGTATTTTAAAACAATGGGACAAGGGTTGTGGTCCCTATGGACCCTGCAGAAGGAGAAAGATATACATAACCAGTGCGCGAGGAATATGCATATGAAGATGTTGATCATGTCTACAAACTAACTACGAGGGATGACGATTGTATTAATCCTACAATAGATGGTAGGCTTAGCTGGGAGAAGGATATTTCATGCATATCAGACTCATATGAGGAATTGAAGCACTGGAAAAACCATCTACATGAAGTGTCTAAACTGCATTGTAACCGAGTAACTCGATCATTGCATTATATATCCTCTAAGGTACGTGAATTACCCTACTATGATGGTATAGAAAATGCCACTTTATTTTTAGAGGAAACTAAAAAGGACGTTCCAAAGGAACAATGGTTCCATGCTCTTGATCTAGCTCTTCGCTCAACCCAGCGCACTGGTGGGGGACGCACAAGGAAATTTTTTATAATTGGGAGGAATGTCACTGCATGATGCGATTGAAATTTGGAAACCCTAATACTTGGATCAAAGGAAAATATTCAGGCGTAGAGGATCTACACATTCATTTAGCCAATTGAACTACAGTTTGGGGAGAAGAGTCGAAGCTCGAATGGGTGCATATATTAACTCATACTTTAGACAGGGTACCCATGAACTGGTATCTGGAGACTGAGCTGCAAAGTGGCACTACTAAATGGGCTGCACTGAAAAAAAGTTTCATCTTAACCTTCGGTTTTGAAAGTGGATTCCAATGCCTCGATTTTGAAAGTGGATTAGAAGAAGGACACACATGAACCTACAACAATGACAGCGACAGAGAATCCA
The DNA here is from genome assembly GCA_034641835.2 of Pinus albicaulis. NCBI lineage: Eukaryota > Viridiplantae > Streptophyta > Pinopsida > Pinales > Pinaceae > Pinus > Pinus albicaulis. The sequence continues at coordinate 39,849,696 of CM076574.1, forward strand.
CCTAAGGAAATAGTAGATGTTCTAAGTGATGTCGAGATGGAGGATCATGAGGGACATAGTGCAAAATCCCCCTCAACACTGCAGACATGTGTCAAGGCACCAAGAGAGGACCTTAGTCCCCACTAGGACAATGCCAGAAGAGAAAAGCATCCAAGAAGACTGGGATTGAAACATTGTTATTAAAAGATGGAGATTTTGATGAGATTAGAAACACAGTAAAGGCAATAACTGAAGACGTGTGGAGAAACATTGAGTCACAGTACAAATATTTCCTTGATGATGTGCAACAAGGACTCCAGTAGTTGATAATGCAAGCAAGTGAAATATAAGTGAGCGTGCATCAAGAGAGAGTAGGACAAGTGAGCATGTTGACCATCGACCACCCATCCACTTTAGAAAGCCAGTTATTTCAGGTTTTGGATGAAGCACTTCACCTTGATGATCCAAGATTGTGCGCTACCATTCATGTGTGGCCCGATATTGGAGTTGACTTGGCCATATTTACTCGTGGCAAGTTACACTCCATACACACGATGATCACCGATGAGCTGCAGTACAGAGAATACAAGGCATCGCAGGCCACCACTGAAGTCCAGAAGTGGGCTGACATATTGCATAAGGGGCAGCAATTATCCAAAGAAGCTAGGAGCTTTGCAGAGAGCCAATGCGCACAATTAGAGTCCCTTATCAATCGGTTGTGCTCCAAAATTCCTGATTTGACAATAATTTCCACTCCAGCGGCCACTACAAAGCTGGAAAGTATTGTAGTTGTGCTTAAATCCTCAAAGTCAGATATAGCTACCCTGCGCGCCGAGTTGGAGTAGAAAATTGTAGGTCTGCAGACAAAATTTCAACCAGAGACACTGTCATAATTCAAAGCACAGCGCACCGCGGTAGTTCAGGAAGCCACTGCAAGCATCACTACTGTTGTGGGTGCATGTAGAACTCTATTTGAGGATGCCATGGGAATATGGACCTCCATCCAAGATGACCCCATAGTTCAAAAATTGAGGATGAAATTACGAGCTAAGGAGTAGCAATTAAATGAAATTTGGGTCGCTGCATCAACCCTTTTACCAGCCTAAATATTAGCCCACGTGGAGGAAGGTCATACCATTCATACAAAGATAGATGTGCTACACCAACGAGAGTAGTTGATTGAAGCCAGAATGTAATCTTGGGCTGAGTAAGCACTCCAAATTTCGTAGAACATAGGTAGTGAACTCAAGGGGCTCACACAGACTCATCGGAGCATTAGTTTAGTAGCAGAAGGACCTGCCACAAAGAATCTCATTGAAGAGGTATAGAGCACCACAGTGCAAAGCACCGAGATTATTGAGACACTCAAAGTATCTATCCATGCGCTTAAGGCCAAGATGCAGGAAGTCGGACCAGAGTGACTTGAGGACGAGTCACTAGATTGTGTTGGGGGGCTCTTGGGTTAGGGTCCCCTAGGGTCAATATTTGAGTACATTTTTGGGTTATTTTTGTTAAAACATGTTGTGGCAGAAGTCAAGGAGCTTTGGGGTGGTTCAAAGCTCCTTCATCATTGTAATGGGTAAAATGGAAACATGGGGCTCAAACCACGGTTTGGGACCATGTTTTTTGTGCATTTAGATATTATATATAGGCATGTATGAGTAAACTCAATTCATATCTTATCTCTGATATCTCATGATTATGTAATTATCTCATTTTGGGAAAGTTTTGTAATCAGTCTTAGTAGAGACAGGCTTTTGCTGATGTGTGCACAGAGACCTGAGGAAGAGTTGCGAGTTGTGTGCAAAGACCTTGATGTTGTGTGTGCAAGAGAAGAATATTGTACTGATTTAAGATCTATTAATAAAGAGAAGAGTTTGGAGAATTCCGATCTACTTGTGTGATTTCTTTGTTTATGTGTTAATTCATTGATATACTTATAGATATGTTGTTGTTTTTGTTATTGAATGTGAATTTCTTGGAATTTATGCATATGATAATAGATTCTGTATTCGCGCAATTATTTCATCTTTATTAAGGTTTATGTTAAAGGATAGATCTTTGTGATCACGCAAAGGTTATTCCAGTTTATGTTGAGTTAGATCTGAATAAGGGTAATTATCTGCGATGCACAAGAATGTATTGAAGTTAAGGGTTTTTCTATGTCTATATATGTTAAGAAGGGTAAATATCCACATCATGTAATCCCTCAGGGTGTGGAAACCTTGTTCCAGTATCCCCCTATACTACTTCGGGTGAGACTTTGGTCTGTGCAAGCAGATCACTGCCAAAAGTGCCAATAGTTGGAGGGTTTTGTTGGTTGCATAGAACACTCTGAACCTGGGTCAATACCCCTCAAGCCAAAAATTTTGAAAATTATATTAAAAATGAGTATATGATGAACAATATAAGAGAAATTTTTTTTTAGCTTCAACCCTCTTAGTGTCACAAAGATGAAAAACTCTTTCATCCATGATGTATTGGGAATCTGTAATATTCCAAAATTTTCCTACAATAAATTGGAATATTGATTTTTGCTGATTTCACCTAGGAGGAGAATAAATGGGTAAGAAGGCCCATGAATAATGAAAATCTCAAAACAATTCCTCATATTATGAAAAGGGACCATCATTGGAGCTGGTTTTCACACCCTAATGTGTGAAAAGGGTCATTTGCAAGTGGACAAGGTCAAGTTTGACCAAGTCAACAATGCTGGGATAAAAGGTGGAGAACACTTAGAGAAATAGCACAGTATGAATAGGAAGAGGGTTATTTGGTGGAGGAAACCCTAAAAGGAGTGGGACCCATGGATAGGGGGGCATTCACTTTTTTAAAAGGATGGCAAGGCAGCCATTGTTTCTCATGTCATGTATTATTGATTTTATGGTCTATTCAGACTTTGTGCGATCTCTAGTTGTTTAGCTGAGTTGCAGTGCTGCTTAGCACAAGGATATCCTGCTTAGGAATCCTTATCCTTCCAAGAGAGGCCTCTTAAAGTATTTTGTACTTCATTCTTCACATTCAGGCTCAAGGCCAAGCCACCTCCTCCAGCTACAATGTTATTTCTGCTCAAGTGTAACGTTGTGTTGTAGGGTGTTGCAGTGGAGGACCTCAACACCATTTCCGGAGCTGATTTTCAGAGGAGGGAGTCTCCATTCCATTGGGAAGTTAGTGAGGAAGGTTTTAGAACCTATTGTAGACTTTGGCATCAGGCCAACTCATTCCCTTGCCCCTACAGCGCAGTTTCATCCAGTGACTGCGTTATTTTTAGTAAGCATTTGCGGTGGGGCTCTTGCAGATTGTTTGGAGGGTGAGATCTTTGGTGAGGGGATCAGCCTTTCACTTGGAAGATCCATTGGAGGAGGCATATTTAGTTTGGGCATCTTCTACAGCCATCTCCATCCAGTTCTATTTCTTGAGTTGTAGCTACTACCCAGCAACTCCAGCATTTTGCAGATTTTGCATTTTATAGCCAATCCTTCCAGGATTGATAGGAGGTAGCCTTTGGGAGCTGAGATCTTCACTCCCAATGTTGTATGGGCCATATATTTGTATATCCATGTATTTTACATATTTTATCATGCATTTTCTCTTATAAAACCGTGCATTCATAGCTTGGGCACACTTGTATAGCAGGGTTTTATCATGATTTTTGTACTTGTCTCTTGAGGCTGAGCATTGCTTATCTTGAGTGACATTTTCCTCAAGATATTGTATTCATTTATTGTTGCTATTACTTAATAAGATGGCTATGTATATTTCTCACATTTCTATGAGCTGAGTGTCACTATTATTCCATTATTGTACTTGCATATTGCTGGGTCTCCAATTTGGGAATATTGTAAGATATTCCTAATATTGTAGATTTCCCTAATTTGAGATATTATAGTGGTATCAAAGCTTCAATCTTGGTTCAGCCTGTGGATCTCAGCCATGATGCTATCAAGGAAGGAGAAGATGAAGTCTCCATTATGTGGAGAGTAGAAGGGAGATAAGCTTACAAAGCTAATTCCAAGGTCTGTACAAAACATTCATGAAGATTTCAAGAAGATAAGGAGGGAGATGTGTACAGAATCTCTAAGAGGGTTTGAAACTAAGTCAAACTCTAGATTTTCTTATGGAGAGTGTGAGCATGCAGCCACACCCTATGATGCACATTGCAGTCACATGGCCAATTTTTCCATAAGGGAGAAAGAAGAAGAAGGAATGCCGAAGAGAGGAACTCTTAGTGGTTTCTTGCATGAGTATGAATCTCAAACACAGAAGTTTAGAGATCATATTAATTTTCCAGAGTTTTGAAAGGTCAAGGTGAGGAGGAGCAAGTAGCATAATATGGATATATTTCTTCTATCTATCTTTGATGGTTCCCCTACATGTTCAGCCAAGGCTTGGGTGGAAGAGCTAGACATCTTTCTGCAGCAGCATCAGATTCCCGAAGATGAAGCCATCAGGGTAGCAGCATTGCACTTTAGAGGTAAGGTCTATGCATGGTGGTTATTTGAGTCCTTTACTTTAAAGAATGCAAATACTTCTTCCTATGAAAGGTTCATTAAAACTTTGATGGAGAGATTTGGTAGGAAGAATTCTGAAACACATGTGGAGGAAACAAACTCATCTAAACAAACAAAACCCTTGCATGTGATGGAGGAGACCATAGACTCAAAATCACTTCAGAGAACTATAAAGGAGGTTGATATCCTGCATTATACTTTGTTGGAGGAAATACCTTCATCTTTTACTTCGGCACAAGGAGGCAAAGAGATCCCTTTTCCCAAATAGGATCTAATTATTTGAAAGTTGCCCACTCATGTTGAGGAGGTTAAGGGCAATAGCACTGTCATTTCTAGAGTTGATCTAGCACCTCATGCAGAGGAAGGAGGATCTCTTGCTCCAATTAGAGGGATGCTTGCATCTTTGCAAGGTAGTCCCCAGGATCTCATGTGTGGAGATCAAGGCACAACTCATGCTCTACATGTGCCATTGATAATGAGGTGTGGAACTATAGAGATACCAGGAGGAGATGGGGAGGATGACCAACATCCCATGATGAGGAGCAAACATCCCTGTCTATTTCATGAGGTTGATACACCTAAGAGGGAGGTTGGATTGCATAGTGAGAGTAGGGACATGTCTGTCCATTTATATGTACAGTCCACTCTTGACACTAATGTCTCAGTACATGGAGGCATTCCACCAGGGAAGCCACCAGATCTATCATTGATGAAAGACATCTTGTCTTTGGATTCACCACTCTTGGATTTTGGAGAGGTGAAGAGTTTGGAGGAGAAATTTTTCATGGGGGATGTCAAAGTAGCAGACAGCAGCAGGAGGAGAGCTTTACATTCCAGATCACCAGCGTTGTCCCTTAGGAAGATTGATCCTTACTGGAGATCTCATCTCTTAGTAGAGTACTCCAAGGATCTTGGTGCATGCATGATTCTCGATGACCCAGATAGAGATGATGAGTATATAGGGATTATATGGTCATCTATTCACATGGCAAAGTCTTCTTGACTAGAGATTCTAGTCTCAAGGAGAAACTGCTGCATGCGGCACATGAGGACTTCTTTTCCATGCATTTTGATGCATATCTTGCCTTGGCAGAGGAGTTCATTTGGGAGGGCATTCAGCAAGACATATTTTAGCATATGGAGAGATGCATAGCCCGGATGATGATGGTGAGGATTTCACAGCCACCTTCCTACTCATTGGGAGTAAGGGAGCATTTTCAGTTGAGCCATTTTAGCTCAAGTCCTCAAGTACATAATGGGGGATGTACAATTTCACCTTATGTTTTTTACTTCCTGTTTTTTTATGAGCATCATATTGACCCAAGGAGCATGGAAAATTTTAGGGGCTAATATTCGCAAGTGGGCTAATTTTCCATGGTTTTTCCAAAAAACGGATTCGCCAATTTCCATTTTTTTATAAAAATGATTCGCCCAAATTTTACAATGTAAAATTATTTTACGTCAAAAAATCGCCAACATTATATAGACATTATATATAATATCATTATAAATTTGAATAATTTTACAAATAAACAATAAACATTTTATAGTTTGCATATTAGGGACTAGTGAGATTCACCAATTTTTTAAACTTCAAGATAATTTTCCATTCTTAAAATTTTCCCTGCCAAGGAGGATTATTTCTTCTTGCATATTGTATGATGATGTACTTGAAGCCATTTGTAGCATTGAGATTGGCTGTCTCATTGGTGGTTTGTGGGGAAAGCCACATGATTTTTGGTGTGCACCATTGACACCCTTTTGTACTTTCATGCTTATAATTTGTAAAATGATTGTGGCAGCAATCAAGTGGCTGGTAAAGCACTTGTTATTTTTAATTTTGATGCAGGAAATGAATGCACTGCACTGGTTCCATGGGTGGAACTATGATTCACTCTCCATTTGTCATTTGGCAACTTGTCCTTATTGTACCTTGCTTCCATGTATTACTGATATGTTTATGTCCATGGGGAGATTTGATTGGAGAGTGGGCTTGAGACTGAAGATGCCCATTGGGAGCATGATTCTCCTTACCATACATGTTGTACATATCAGGAGGAACCATGGGCCAACCATGATTGCCACATTACATTTATTTTCTTCTCATGGGAGGAACCACTTGAAGAACTTGAGGAGGCACTCCATGGATCATGAGAAGATGGAGGAGTTAGCACAGTCAACTATTTTCCCTTTGAGGATGAGGGGAGACTCATCTATGAGCCACTCCGTTTATGTGAGAAAAACATATGGTAAGAGTATTTTTGACTTGCATAGTGATTTTTCTATATATATGCATCTCTTAACCATATATGTGCAGGGATTTTCTCAAAGGAGGGATATTCTTCCTTCAAGATTTGGTGGTCTACATAAGGCCATTATGGATGATCACTCCCTGAGTGGATATGGGGAGGATATTTCTCATGGAGAACATACTCACATTGCACATTACATCATTCACTTTCTCCAGACTTGTGAAGAGATTGGGGTAGCAAGCAAATGGTGGGGAGGCCACCCATCATTTTATTTTCTATGGCAGTGGAGAGTCAAACTACATTGGCTACATTTGAGGGACCATTGTCCTTCTCCTATACTTCACATGGCAGCCAGCATGATTCTCCTTATGGTTCCCTTGTTTGATATTGCTAAAGCTTTTCTTGGGAGTATAATTGGAGGAGAGACACATTGGGTGAATGTGTCCTTGGAGGGAGGGAACTCCCACACTCTTTGCACTACATGTTCTAAAGGGAGCATGGGAGATGGTATGGCCACTACAGTAGCACATTTGTTTCCTTATGAGGTGAGCCATATGAAGAATGTGGTGCCATATGATGATTACTTCCAACTCATCACATATGAGATGATTTGGGCCAACATGTTTCATAACGTTGGAGGAGAGATCCTTAGAGATCTAATCTCCATCTTACCATTTGAGGGCAATATCATTATAGCCCAGGATCAGCATACACTCTACACTTATCCTAAGTGGAGAGAAGGACAGCATGGGGTATGCTATTTAGTCTACCAAGATTATATTTTCAGCCCACCTACATTGCCGGAGCCAGAGGTGGAATATGAATTTCAGGAATTTCCTTGTTGGGAGGTAACTCATTTTGCATGGATGATTTCTTGGAGGATGGAGGATCCACATGAGGAAGATGTTCCTCAACACATCATAGACTCCATGCCTTGGGAGGAGGCTTTCTAGTTCTATCCTTGTAGTTGCTTGAGGACAAGCAACATTTTGGGAGGGGAGGACTGTAATATTCCAAAATTTTCCTACAATAAATTGGAATATTGATTTTTTCTGATTTCACCTAGGAGGAGAATAAATGGGTAAGGAGGCCCATGCATAATGAAAATCTCAATAAAATCCCTCATAGTATGAAAAGGGACCATCATTGGAACTGGTTTTCACACCCTCATGTGTGAAAAGGGTCATTTGCAAGTGGACAAGGTCAAGTTTGACCAAGTCAACAGCACTGGGATAAAAGGTTGAGAACACTTAGAGAAATAGCGCAGTATGAATGGGAAGAGGGTTATTTGGTGGAGGAAACCCTAAAAGGAGTGGGAACCATGGAGAAGGGGGCCTTCACTTGTTTAAAAGGAGGGCAAGGTAGCCATTGATTCTCATGTCATGTATTATTTATTATTATAGTCTATTCAGACTTTGTGCAATCTCCAGTTGTTTCGCTGAGTTGCAGTGCTACTTAGCACAAGGATCTCCTGCTTAGGAATCCTTCTCCTGCATAGTCATAGCTTGGGCACACTTGTATAGCAGGGTTTAGCATGATTTATTTACTTATCTCTTGAGGTTGAGCATTGCTTATGTTGAGTCACATTTTCCTCAAGATCTTGTATTCATTTGTTGCTGCTATTACTTAATAAGATGGCTATGGATATTTCTCACATTTCTATGAGTTGAGTGTCATTGTTGTTCCATTATTGTATTTGCATATTGTTGGGTCTCCAATTTGGGAATATTGTGAGATATTCCTAACATTGTATATTTTCTCTAATTTGGGATATTACAGAATCGACCAATGCCTAGTTTCACTATGAAGCTTGAGAGAATTTGTTCTTATATTAGAAATTTTATTTTATTCTTAACATTATTCAAGACAAAATATAATCACATAATGGATGATAAAATATTAATTGTAATGTTTTTAGGACCTCTGTGCTAGTTCATCAATTAAAGCTACTTACATATTACTATGTAAGTGTCTCTGATGATTTATGAAATGTTGAGAGATTCTAGATTCCCTCTTCTCCTCTAATTGCACTGAGAGGCACTCTACATCCCAGTTTAGGGTGGATTGGTGCGTGTTAGGGTAGATGGGTGAGTGTGAGTGTGAGTGTGAGATGGGTGAGCGTTAGATGTGATATGTGAGATGTGAAATATTTTTTAAATTCAATTTTCTTTATATTGTAATTTTATTTTTTATTAATAAAATTACGAACAATTTTTTATATAAAAGAAAGTATAATATACATATCACATTAAAATATATAACATATAAATAGTACTTGAAAATTAACATCCATTTCACCATATAAATTAAAATAATGATTACATAACTATATTTAAATTTAATTAATAAGCAGATACAAATTTAATATTTACAATATAACAATATTTTTAATCGTGAATATTTACCATGGATATTACTAACTTCTAAATAGGTTTTTTTTCAATACCATGGGTGTGTTTTTGTGTTTGGTGCACAAATGTACCAAATCACACCTACTTAAGAGGGGTGTTTTTTCCCTCTTAAGTTATTGGTCACATGCAGAAAATAGATGGAGTAAAGCAAGTTAGTGGAACATGCTAAAACATAAACATACTATATAGAGAAATAGCATGCATTTTCAAACATAAAAACTAAAATAAAATAAAACAAAAGCTCTAAATAGAGTCAAACAACTTCAATAATCCAAACGGTGGCGCTTACGTCCCCTCTTATTGAGTGTTGGTAGGAATGAAGGATGAAACTTTACCCACTTTCCAAGGGACCCTTAGAACTATGGAGTTCCAAGTCTCGATGCAAGGATGTCTTTACTTCCGATCTACCATGGTGCAAAGTCTCCCTCTCTCTACTATGGTGGACTGGAGTTGTTGGGTCGCCAACAACCGAGTCCCCTCTATCTCTGCTCGAGATCACACACTGTTAGTATTTCTTGGGGAAATTTTTGCCAGCATAACAATATGTTCTCAAATTGTTTATCTCTTGGTGGCCTTTTATAGGAGAATTCAAACTCTCCTTCCCTCTCTTGGTACAATGTGGATGGTGACCCAAGAGAGGAGGGTGATTCCATTGTGTGCCACATTTATTCCATTGTGTGCTCCCTTGTGGTCCTAAGGAGGCTTGGGCGGTTGTCCTTAGGTAGCCTCAAGTGTGGGATCAATGTCCTAGAGTGTGCCTTATTGTCCCGAAAAGTGACTTCTGCCACTCTCAGGTCCACGCAGATTTTTGAGGAAAAGTCGCGCAAAGGCATGCTTATTGAATAATTATGCATGAAAAGGTGCATTTTACTAGTTCCTTCAGTGCGCAATTTTATTTTCCTGTTAGACCTTAGAGATTTTTAAATACTTCATATTCTCTAATGTCTCTCAGCCCTCTAAATCCTTCTGCCTCACATTAAATAATGCCATCTTTGCTTGTCCGATTTTTCAGTAATAACAGTTGGCCCCTAATGTATGAGGTCTAGGAAGAACTGTATAGCTGAAATACATTATATTTTATTTTCTATGTACTGTGTGGAGAGAGAGAGAGAGAGACCTACATGTAGCCCGGAGTTGGAGACACCCTGCACTGGGTCGAAGAGCGACCATGTTAAACCATAAATGTCCCATGCTTGTGATGCTTTGGCTAGTTAACAAGCATGGTTTAACAAGAGCGGGACATGGGATTTTTATGGTTTAACAAGCATGGGACATGGGATTTCTATGAGGCATAAATGTCCCATGCTTGTGATGCTTTGGCTAGTTAAACAAACCTACTTGACAGATATACATTATGTATGTGTCACTATTATGGTAGTGATCTATTGGTTGATGACGACGACTTTTGACGCCCTCAGGGGAGTTTTTTCTTTGACAATAGGTGGAATGTTGTACCCCTATGCATAAAAATTGGTACGGCATATCAACACATATTGTACGCATAGGTGATGGTTGGGACCTTCCCATGTAAGCATTGCTGAAAGAGACGCTTATAAAGGCACGGGTCTTCGACGAATTTGATCAAAGTGCAATGATTATAAGGTATGATACCATCTTGACATGAAATCTTGTGTTGTAGTCGAATTTCAAGAGGATCGATGGAATTTGTGGGCAATGATGTCTCCCACAGTGTTAGCCATCCATAATTTTGACATATGCAAAGATGGCTAAAAAACAGTTCTTTAGTCTCCAAGAAACAAATTTCATGCAAAATATGGGATTTCTTGAAGCCTCTACTATGTTCCTTATCCTTCAAAAACCCAGCTATTTGATCTCCGCATTCAAAAGCCTCTTCTCCATTATTTCCCTCCTAAAAATCCCCCTTTCCCTTCATTATCCCTCCAAATCCTAAAAAATCCCTTGTTAAACCATAAAAATCCCTTTTTATTGGTTTAAAAACCCCTCCGTTTACTCTATCGGAACTTTAAAAAATACTCAAAAAACCCCTTTTCGGCCTTTAAATCTGATCATTTTCATGTAAACAAATTTAAGCCCCTGAGGGCTTAGTTCTCAGCCCCTTTCGCCATGTGACTGGAACCCGCAACTGTCAGCTATAGGTCTTTAGCCCCTTCCTCACTATTGGAGGTCACTCCACCCCCTTTTTCCTTTGTATATTCATTTTCCTTCCACCCGATGGTTTCACCTCCGAATCAATCTCCACCGTTGATCTCGCAGATCCAACGGCCATCGGTGGATCGCCCCATCGCAAATTGGATTTCCACCGGTCTCGCGTCCCTTTCCCTTTTTCTCTGCCAATGCAAAGTCCTGACCCAATCTCAGCCATCCATTTCCCCAAGATCCGACGGCTATCGCTTCATCGCATCGCACTCCTCCATCGTATCGCTCCATCACGATGGGTTTCACCTTTCCCCTGCCGATTAAATCTCCACTGTTGATCTTTTCTGATCCAACGATCCATATTCCATCGCACTGGCCTTTTTCCATCGCATTCATCACACTCATCGACCATCGCATCATCGGCATATCACAACCGTTGAAATATGATGCGAGTGTTGTCCTTGATGGCAACCCACCGAATGAAGATGATCACATACATCGTTGACATGTATTTGAGGATTGATGGTACCCACCGATGAAGTTATGCTTGACTTGATGGACTTGTTAAATGATGTAAATCATGATATGATGATTGTGGATGATATGATGTTGAGTGTTGTACTTGAAAGGAAACCCACTTGATGAAGATAAAGCTGGACAACTTCATGTGCACAAACCAGGTTGATAGAATATGTCCTTGATGAAGGAAATCTGATGTATCTACAGTATTTACAGAAGGCAATGAAGAAAGGATTTCAGAATGTACTCAGAGAATGATGAAAAAGAGCGTGTCTCTTGGTATACGCGGATTGGCCTAGGGGAAGTCGCGTATGCACGCGGAAAGGAACGTTACAAGTCGCGTATGGGCTAAAGCGCTCAAAAGTGCAAATCCAAGGGTAACCACCATGGTATTGACCCATAGTATTGGGTAATGATCCGCCTAATTGACCCCGTCCAGGTAGTTTTGGGCTTATGGTATTGTTTTGGTCCATGGTATTGAAAAAGGGGCTCATGGTATTGAATGTCCTTGAAAGGCAACCCACGAATGAAGATGATGACTGATGACAACTACTGGGTGAAGTTGTGCTTGGCTAGAATATGTTCGAGAGCTAAACATGATGTATCTACGGGGGGCAGGTGGGCTGCATAAATGAAGATATTTCATGGAATTCGAATGCTCAATCTACCATTTCTCAAGGAATACGCGGATATGTCTAGGGGAAGTCGCGTATGCACGCGGGAAAGAACGTGCCAAGTCGCGTATGGGAAAAAAGCGCTCAAAAAGTGCAAAACCAGGGGTAACCACCATGGTATTGACCCATTGTATTGGGTAATGATCCGCCTAATTGGCCCCGTCCAGGAATACCATAGGAAGTAATGTAGTTTTGGGCTCATGGTATTGAAAGGGGCTCATGGTATTGAAAAAGGATAAATCTATATAAAGAGATGAAATTCATTGTGCAAAAGATGAGTGTGGGTGCAAGATGTCTGAGCTTGAATGAATACTTCTCTCTGAAGTAGATCTGAATGGAAAGGGTTGCACTTGAATGATAAATCTGAATGTATGATGCACCAATGATGAAGAAGGGGATCTAGATCTGAAATGTACTTGTATCTACTAGATCTGCTGATGGAAGGTTTAGATCTGAATTGAGGCGAACATCTATCTGAAGTAAAAGGGTAAATCTGAACAGAATTGATGATCTGAAGAAGTATGTTGCTTTATAATGATTGAAGATCTATACGCTACTTAGACGCAGAGGAAGCGCGTATATACGCGGCTTCGCTGAAGAAAAGGCGTGTATGCGCAATAAAATTGGCTTTATAATTTGTACAGAGGAATACGCGAGTTTATGTGGACGGAAGCGCGTATATACGTGACATCAGTGAAAGGAAAGCGCGTATGCAAACTAGGGTTTGCTGAAGTCTGTGATAAGAAATTTCTGATCTAATCTGCTGTATTGCTGCTATCTGTATTCTACTGTTCTGAGTTGCCTGTATCAGTTTGGTTGTATGGTTGAGCTTGAAAGGATGAAAAGGGTCCAGTCTGAAAATATGATGAAACGTGGCCTGCAAGTTGTGTTCTATTGAAGTTGTTGGATCCAGTGTCAAAACTGATGAAACGTGGTCCAAGGTGGTGCTGAGGGTTGTAGCCTTCAGTCAGGGGGTTGTAGCTCCCTTCCAGGTGAGGCTGGTAAACGAGATCGGGGGGTGGTAGCTCCCTTCCAGGTGAGGCTGGTAAACGAGTCAGGGGGTCGTAGCTCCCTTCCAGGAGAGGCTGGTAAACGAGCGCAGGTGGGTGCCTGCGTGCTGGTCAAGTCTGCGCCAGCACATATTTTGTAAGATGTTTTCTCTATAATAAAATATTGAAGGCTGAGCAACTGCAGCGGTGGTTTTCTCCCGATTTGGGTTTCCACCTAAAAATCCTGGTGTTCATGTGTGATGCTTTGTGTGATGGTTTATTCTATTCTTACTACACATGTTTACTGTTTATTGAACATCTGATGAATGAATGATGGAATAATATAAGTGAATATTTAATGACAGATCTAGATCTCTGTGTATACGCTAGTTTCATAAAGGGGATCTGCGTATATACGCTAGTTTACTGAAGGAAAGTAGCGTATGGGTTTTAAGGAATGAAAAAGTAAAAAGATTTGATTATGCAGTAAATACTGATTCACCCCCCCCTCTCAGTATTTTTCCCAACAATTGGTATCAGAGCAGGTCCTTGTGGAGAAGCTTTATCGCTTAAAGGAGATCCGTCGCAATGGGAAGTCAAGAAGGAATAATGTCTATAAAGCCACCTATATTCAATGGAAGCAATCTGATATTCTGGAAGGTACGTACAAAAGCATATCTGCAAAGTCTTGGTGCAGATGTATGGGCAATCGTGGAAGAAGGTTATCAATACCCGGCAAGTATTTCTACTGATGCTGCAGAAAGGAAGAAGTATGAAACCAATGCCAAAGCAATAAATGTCTTGATAGGAAGCATGTCTGAATCAGAATTTGCTAAAGTGATGCAGCTACATTCAGCAAAAGAAATATGGGACAAAATCATTCTGAGCTATGAAGGAGACGCAAAGGTAAAAAGTGCAAAACTCCAAACTCTTAGAATTGAATATGAAAATTTGAAGATGCATAGTGATGAGAGTGTTGCCAGTTTCTTTCTTCGTCTGGATGATATTGTAAATCGAATGAGAAATTTGGGTGAAACCATAACTGATACTACTCTGGTGGAAAAGGTCTTAAGATCCTTGACATCAAAATTTGACTCTAAAGTTTCAGCTATTGAAGAAAGGCAAGATCTGCAATCGCTTACTATTGTTCAATTACATGGTACTCTGACTGCTTTTGAAATGAGACAAGGAGGTCCTTCTCAAGTAAGAGAAGCTGCTTTTAAGGCATCTACAAAAGGAAAGGAAAATGAAGTTGTCAAAGAATCCAGCTATATATCCGATGAAGAAGAAGCAAATTTCGTGAGAAAGCTCCAACTAGGTACTAGAAGATTCAAAGGTAAGCTTCCCTTCAAATGTTTTGAGTGTGGAAAAGTTGGTCATTATGCTGCAAAATGTCCTTATAAAGGAAAAGAAGTAGGAAGAAGGAATAAGAACCGATCTAGCTCTAAGAAAAGTTACTATACTAATGAAGATAGTGATGGGTCATCTAATAGTGAGGAAGAATGTGAAGAAGATCTTAGACTTCTCATGGCATTTGAACAAAAAGAAGAAAAGGATACTTTTATGGATGCTCTAGAGGAAAATGATTTTCTTGAAGAAAATAATCAACTCAAACTACGCTTAGAATATTACAAAATTCTCTTAGAAGAACAAAAGATAATCAGAGAGACCATTGAAAAGCAGCTTGAAGAAGCAAAGAAACATATTGAAAAACTAGAATGTGAAGTGGTAAGTCAAAGAAAAGAAGTTGAGAAAGCAAAAACCTTGAATTTTAGATTTGCTAAAGGATCTGAAACCTTAGATGAGATCATCAAGGTACAACGTTCTCCTCTTATAAAGACAGGTCTTGGTTATACCGGAGAATCTTCTCAAACTTCAGCACCAAACTATCTAAAAGCAGTTACAGGTGGTTTACATCATTCAGCCACTCAGCAAGGGAATAAAGAATCTCTACAGGGAAAGCAGGACCATCTCAATTCAAGGAACACTAACAGGGATAGCTTTCAAAGACACTACAACCAACAGGTAAATTCAAATAGAAGATTCCATGATCGCAGAAATTTCTACTTCAATGGGCAATGTTTCACGTGTCACAATTTTGGTCATAAAGCCATTCAATGTGTTGCATATAAAACCATCATGACAAGAGAAGCAAGAAAGAAAAGGTTGGATACTGAACCAAAGAAGAATACCTATAACAATTTTTCTCCTCTTCAAAGTGAAGTTGAATGTACTTATTGTAATAACTTTGGTCATGAAGAATATGAATGCAGGAACAAGATCCAGCCAAAAGAACATGTTCCCTCAAGCTCTAAAGTGTGGAAAAGGAAAGAACCGCCAGTTGAAAATTGTGGGATAGCATTATTTGCAGAAGGTGAAGAAAATCAATGGTACATCGATAGTGGGTGCTCAAGACACATGACAGGTGACAAAAGCAAACTTCATACTTATAATGCTCTAGAAAAGGAAAAGAAAGTTACATTTGGAAATGATACTCCTGCTGTGATTAAAGGAAAAGGGTCAGTATTTCTAAAAGAAAAAGTGAAGGCTAAAGATGTCATGTATGTGGATGGATTAAGGCATAACCTGTTAAGTGTTATTCAAATGTGTGATCAAGGAGCAGAAGTGGTCTTCAGTTCCAAAGAATGTGTGGTTCGTGATCTTGATACAGGTAAAATCATTATAAAAGGAAAAAGAAATCCAAGAAACCTGTATGTACTAAACGGCATAGATCAATGTTACTTAAGCAAGTCTTCAGAAAATTGGCTATGGCATAGAAGGCTGGGGCATCTGAGTTTCTCTCAAATCAACAAAGCAAGCAGACTTCAAGCTGTTCGTGATCTTCCCAAGGTCAATCTTCCGGAAAGTACCATATGCAAATCTTGTCAATTTGGTAAGCAGACCAGAGTACGATTTAATGCCAAAGAAGGATCATCAAGTAAGCCTCTTGAACTCATTCATACTGATATCTGTGGACCTATGAGGAAAAGGTCATTACGTGGGGAAGAATACTATATCTTATTTATCGATGACTACTCTAGAATGTGTTGGATCGGGTTCATTAAACACAAAGATCAAGCACTTGAAAAATTTCAGAGCTTCAAAGCATTGGCAGAAAATGAATTAGATCTAAAAATCAAGTGTCTTACATCTGATCGAGGAGGAGAATATTCATCAAATGAATTCTTTGAATTTTGTGAACAACATGGCATTAAAAGACAGTTCTCTGTAGCAGGCACTCCACAACAAAATGGTGTAGCAAAAAGAATGAATAGAACAATTGTTCAAATGGCTAGAGCTATGCTTGCTGATTCTGATGTTCCTGACATGTTCTGGAGTGAAGCAGCAGATACAGCAGTTAACATTCTCAATAAGGCTCATGTTCGGGTAAATAGTGACAAAACTCCATATGAACTCTGGTATGGCAATTCTCCCACTGTGAGGCATTTTAAGGTTTTTGGAAGTAAATGCTTTATCAAAAATAATGATGAAAATCTTGGCAAATTTGAACCTAGATCAGATGAAGGAATATTTCTTGGTTACTCATCGTCAAGCAAAGCATTCACATGTTACAATAAAAGGCTTCGAAAGGTTGTTGAATGTATTGATGTTGTTATTGATGAGTCTCCTGCAGCTCCTAAAGAAGAAAAAAAAACAACAAAAGAAGATGATAGCGACATATGGCCTTCTACATCAGATAGAAATGATATAGACAGTGGATCCAATGAAGAACCTGAAGATGATCTATCTGAAAAAGCTCCATCCAGATATGTTCAAAAGAATCATCCCGAATCTCAAATTTTGGGTGACAAGGAATCTGGGGTATGAACAAGGAGAACTCTTGTGGGATCTTCTAATCATTTGGCACTCATATCCACAATTGAACCACACAATGTCAATCAAGCAAGCAAAGATGAATATTGGAGGCAAGCCATGAATGAAGAACTTGATCAAATTGAAAAGAATGACACTTGGGAATTGGTACCAAGACCACATGATAAAAATGTCATTGGAACTAAATGGATTTTCAAAAACAAGCTAAATGAGAATGGGGATGTTGTAAGAAACAAAGCTAGATTGGTTTGCAAAGGGTATACTCAACAAGAAGGTATAGACTTTGAAGAAACTTTTGCTCCTGTAGCTAGACTTGAAGCCATAAGAATGTTTCTTGTTTTTTCAAGTTATCAACAAATCAAAGTTTATCAAATGGATGTTAAATCTGCTTTTCTTAATGGTGATCTAGAAGAAGAAGTATATATAGAACAACCGGAAGGATTCATTTTGGGAAATGATGCAAATCTTGTTTGTAGACTTAAAAAGGCTCTATATGGTCTCAAAAAAGCTCCAAGGGCTTGGTACTATCGTCTTGACAAATATCTTCATCAACAAGGATTTTCAAAGGGGTCTGCTGATAGCAACTTATACACAAAAGTTGAAAATGATAAACTATTGATTGTGGCTGTATATGTTGATGATATCATTTTTGGGAGTAACGAAGAATCTATGAGTCAGAAATTTACTTCTGTCATGTAGCAAGAATTTGAAATGTCTTTACTTGGGGAACTAACATTCTTTCTTGGCTTGCAAGTGCATCAATCTACAGATGGTATATTCCTATCACAAGCAAAATATCTTAAGCAAATCCTGAAGAAGTATGGCATGGAAGATTGCAAACCTGTAAGTACTCCAATGATAACCGGATGCAATCTCAGTTCTCATGATGATTCTCCCACGGTGAATCAACCAGATTACAGATCAATGATAAGAAGTCTACTTTATCTCACTGGGACTAGACCAGACATTATGCATGCAGTTGGGATTGTTGGACGATTCCAAGCTAATCCAAAAGAGTCTCACCTTCAGGTTGTGAAAAGAATTTTCAAATATCTACAAGGAACTCAAGACTTTGGTCTATGGTATCCAAAGAATGCTGATCTTACTCTTCATGCTTACACCGATGCAGATTGGGCTGGAAGTGTTGATGATCGGAAAAGCACTAGTGGTGGTGCATTCTATATGGGACCCCGGTTAGTATCTTGGTTCAGCAAGAAGCAAAATTCTATTACCTTATCTACAGCAGAAGCAGAATATGTGGCTGCCGCATCTTGTTGCACTCAACTCCTTTGGATGATGCAAACCTTACAAGATTTTCAAATCAAGTGTACACCTCCTGTCCCCATTATGTGTGACAATGCAAGTGCCATCAGTATTTCAAAGAATCCTGTTATGCATTCGAAGACCAAGCACATTCCCATCAAGTATCACTTCTTACGTGAACAAGTGCTTGAACAAAAAGTGAAGTTGGAGTATGTTCCCTCCAAAGAACAAGTTGTTGATATTTTTACCAAACCTCTGCCCAGGGAAGCGTTCGAGTATCTAAGACAGAAGCTGGGAGTATTCTCTGCCAGTCAAAAGAGCAAATCTGCATAAATTTAGAAGATGGCTTGGGATACGTAGGTTTCCTGAAACACAGTCGCGTATATACGCTAGTTCTTGCACAGAAAACCGCGTATGTCTGATTGCTGACAATTTTTGGTTGGAGTCAGCTCTCTTCAGCACAGCTGCAATGCTGTTTGGTATCTCTGATACTGTTTGGTATCTCTGGTGGTGTTCCAATTCTCATAATTCTTTTTCTAATTATTTAATGAAGATGCCTTGATGATTTGTTGATGAAAGTGTTCAAGATGCACAAACTAAGGGGGAGCCTTAGTCATACGAAAATAATGCTTGGATGCACAGATTCAGGGGGAGCATTAGCGTTGCTGAGTATAATGCATTGTTGGCATTATGATGGTTCTGAAATATGTTCTCATTCTTGAGGACTTTCTGGTGTTGGTCTTAATGTCATATATGTAATTTGATGAAAAGGTCATGTTGAGACCCATGATGTAAATCTTGTAATATTCAATCATGTAAGGACTTGTCAAATGTTGTAAACCCACTTGGTTGGGTAGCTGAGTCAAATGTTGTAAACTCACTTGGTTGAGTAGCTGAGTCAAATGTGTAAACCCACTTGGTTGGGTAGTTGAGTCTCATATGTAAATCCACTTGGATGGATAATTGATGTAAGTATGAGTCTTTGGTGATAAAGTCATGTACTTCATTGAAAAATATGTTTGAAAATTTAGCATGAACTCAGGGGGAGCTTGGTCACTTCAGTATACATCAGATCTGTAGAACGCTTCTTCTACATGAGGAGAAAAGGGGGAGAGCATGTTGGTTTTTGATCCGCCCTTTGCCCTTGATGTCAAAGGGGGAGAGTGACATGGTGTTTGAATGGTGTCAAAAATGGAGAGAGTGACATGGTGTCATTATATTCTTAATGTACCTATCTGTTGTGGTAACCAAACACCATCGTGGTTGCCATCGAGTCCAAAGGGGGAGATTGTTGGCAATTTGATGCAGAGTGTTGTCCTTGATGGCAACCCACTGAATGAAGATGAAAACATGTGACTGTTGACATGTGTTGTCCTTGATGGCAATCCACCTGATGAAGTTATTCTTGACTTGATGGACTTGGTAAATGATGTAAATCCGATGTGATATGATGTTTGTTGACAATATGATCCTGAGTGTTGTCCTTGAAAGGCAACCCACTTAATGAAGATGATGACAACTTACTTGGTGAAGTTGTGCTTGTTAGAATATGTTCTTGATGAGCTAAATATGATGTATCTACAGTGTGTACAGAAGGCAATGAAGAAAGGAATTCAGAATGTGCTCAATCTAGTATGTCTCAAGGCATACGCGGATATGTCTAGGGAAAGTCGTGTATGCACGCGGGAAAGAACGTGCCAAGTCGCGTATGGGAAAAAAGCGCTCAAAAAGTGCAAAACCAAGGGTAACCACCATGGTATTGACCCATTGTATTGGGTAATGATTCGCCTAATTGACCCTGTCCAGGAATACCATCGGAAGTAATGTAGTTTTGGGCTCATGGTATTGAAAAAGGATAAACCTATATAAAGAGATGAAATTCATTGTGCAAAAGATGAGTGTGGGTGCAAGATGTCTGAGCTTGAATGAATACTTCTCTCTGAAGTAGATCTGAATGGAAAGGGTTGCACTTGAATGATAAATCTGAATGTATGATGCACCAATGATGAAGAAGGGGATCTAGATCTGAAATGTACTTGTATCTACTAGATCTGCTGATGGAAGGTTTAGATCTCAATTGAGGCGAACATCTGTCTGAAGTAAAAGGGTAAATCTGAACAGAATTGTTGATCTGAAGAAGTATGCTGCTTTATAATGATTGAAGATCTATACGCTACTTAGCCACAGAGGAAGCGCATATATACGCGGCTTCGCTGAAGAAAAGGCGCGTATGCGCAATGAAATTGGCTTTATAATTTGTACAGAGGAATACGCGAGTTTATGTGGACGGAAGCGCATATATACGCAACATCAGTGAAAGGAAAGCGCGTATGCAAACTAGGGTTTGCTAAATTCTGTGGTAAGAAATGTCTGATCTAATCTGTTGTATTGCTGCTATCTATATTCTACTGTTCTGAGTTGCCTGTATCAGTTTGGTTATATGGTTGAGCTTGAAAGGATGAAAAGGGTCCAGTCTGAAAATATGATGAAACGTGGCCTGCAAGTTGTGTTCTATTGAAGTTGTTGGATCCAGTGTGAAAATTGATGAAACGTGGTCCAAGGTGGTGCTGAGAGTTGTAGCCTTCAGTCAGGGGGTTGTAGCTCCCTTCCAAGTGAGGATGGTAAACGAGATCGGGGGGTCGTAGCTCCCTTCCAGGAGAGGCTGGTAAACGAGTCAGGGGGTTGGAGCTCCCTTCCAGGAGAGGCTGGTAAACGAGCGCAGGTGGGTGCCTGCGTGCTGGTCAAGTCTGCGCCAGCACATATGTTGTAATATGTTTTCTCTATAATAAAACATTGAAGGCTGAGCAACTGCAGCGGTGGTTTTCTCCCGACTTGGGTTTCCACCTAAAAATCCTGGTGTTCATGTGTGATGCTTTGTGTGATGGTTTATTCTGTTCTTACTGCACATGTTTACTGTTTATAGAACATCTAATAAATGATATAAGTGAAGACCTAATGGTATAATTAGATCTCTGGGTATACGCGAGTTTCATGAAGGATTTCCGCGTATATACGCTAGTTGGCTTCATCAAAGTAGCGTATGGGTTTTAGAGAGTGAAAAAGTAAAAAGTTTGAATATGTCAGGAATACCGCATTCACCCCCCCCCCCTCTCAGTATTTTTCCCAATAGTATTGTCCTTGGGGTTGAGATTGACCTTGTGTAATATTCCCAATTAGCGATAGCTAATTGGAAATATTAGATTTTGGTCAATTTTTATTTAAGTAGTTAGATTATGAATAAAAGTGAGTAAAGGAAACACAACTCACTCCAAAATAAGGGGGACTTCCTAGTAGATGCACGTTGTAATTAAGGGGGCTGAATTGGGCACGCAGCAAAGGGGTATTACCATGGTATCGGGGGTGGAGGCGCACGCAGCCAAGGGATATAACCATGGTATCATGGGTGGAGGTGGCCATAGGTTTTGAGAGTAGCCAACGCTATATAGAGGAGATAGTCTCCTCATTCTTATATCATGGAGAGTTTATGCATTTTGAATCTGGTCATTACGACTATTGAGCACGCTGGATTTTTAGCCTGTCTGCAGTGTTGTTTAGCACATTGAGTGTCTCCGTTCAAAGATCTCACCCTCAGCCCTAGGGTACTTCGAGTGCCTGCTCAAGTGAGGTATTCCCATCAGTGTCTTTGTAGGAAGATTGATCCGTTGTATTTGTGGAGGGGTGGCGCGTTTATTAACAGCGCAGCACCTATGGAGGAGCAGCGCGTTTATTGACTACGCAGGAGGATGCAGTCTATATTTGGGAAGCTCTGGTTGTATTATTGGAGGATCATGGATAGTAGATTGAGCGCAGGAATATCAGCGCGTCTATTGGGGGAATTTCTGGATCAGCGGGTGATCGTATTATTTCAGATCCCAGACAGTGGTGGCGTGATCAATTGGAGGAAAGCACAGATCCATAAGGAGGAATCTCGGGACAACCCTTTTCAGCAGCTGGAACGCAGATCTAATACACAGCCATTCTATGCAGCATTCTGAGAGTAGATTTTGATTTTCCTTGTGCAAGTTTAGGTGCTATCGCTTTGATCACCTATTGTACTCCTCTATATTTATCAGATTAATAAAATGGCTCAGCGTCCTCTTGATATTTCTTGAGTATATGTTCACGCTTTAGATACACGTTATTGTATGTCTGCATTTCTGTTATTCTTTCCCTTTGCATTTCGATTTCTGTACCACTTGTTGTGTTTTCTCCCACACTCATAGACAGAGTCTGAAAAGGGCTAGATAGCCTCCAGATCTCATCCTCTTTTAGAGGTGAAATATCTGGTAAATTCCCTCCTAGTCCATCTCTAGTTAGAGTTTGTTGTGTTTTAGAGATATCCCTAAAAAGGGATATTACAGTGGTATCAGAGCATAGATCTAGCTCAGCATGTGGAGCTAGTAGTCTATGTCATCGGAAAAAAAAACCTACATCTGCCACAAAGGTAGGAAGTACAGAGATATTGAGTGTAGGTTGAAGAACACCTATAGAGAAGAAGACTGCGTTCGGGTGGTGGACACAGAACAGGAGGATCCTACAATAGAAGTAGAGTAGAGAGAGCCAATGGCGGATGATAGCAATGAAAAATAGTTTGGGGAAGCACTCCTCAAATCAGTGCAGGATCTGGCAAGGCAGATAGAGGTGATGGGCCAGATATTCACAGTTGTGAAGGCTAGACAGCGTGAAATCCCAAAGGGTTTCCAGGTTGATGAGGGTTCGGACACATCCCACCATTTGCAGGAGAAGGTTTCCGCTCCACACCAGGCATCACATGCCTCCATTCGTGCCACTATGCCCACTTTTCTGAGTGCAGATACGGGGACAGGAGAAAAAGAAGAACCAGACCACATGAGTGATTATTTTGCTGAGTACCAAGCAGCTGGGCAGGAGTTCAGGGATGCCATTTTATTTAAAGAATTTGTTCAGATCAAGCGGGACGGTAGACCCCGTGACCATCACAAAGGGCACAAACATTATCGTGATGGAGACACCCAGTGCACAGCGAGCCGATTCCATTTGCCTACATTTTATGGTTCATCAAATAGTTCAGTAAAGTCTTGGGGGGAGAAGCTGGATGTATATTTCTAGCTCAACCAGATGGCAGAAACAGAGGCCATCAAGGTGGCCACGCTGCATTTGGAGGGTGAGGCTCAAGATTGGTGGTTCCATGGAAGGGTGACACTTGGGCACTCCACCGTGACTACTTATGTCGAGTTCACTCGGAGACTGATAGAGAGGTTCGACCGAAAGGAACCGAAGGAGCACTTTGTTGAGCTGATAAGGCTCAAACAGACCGGGAGTCTTGAGAAGTATATTGTAGATTTCCTAAGGATTTCAGTGATGGTGCCAGATCTATCCGCAACACGGATGATCTATATGTTTGTTGAGGGGTTAGCATAGCCACTTCAGGGTCTAGTTAGATCCACTAGACCAGCCACACTCCAGAATTCCATTGGCAGAACTCGAGACTTGTAGGATGCCTTACCTCGGACTAGGACACCTTACCCCCAGAAGCAAGCTTTCCAGCCAAAGGGGAAGGATTTGAGGATTTCGCTATTCCGTCTCCAAAGGGGAATCAGGGTAGGGTATAGCTCGATGATGATGCCCGGAGGGAGTTGAAGAAGAAGAGGTTATGCTTTACCTATTAGGAGCCGTGGGCACCAGGTCACAAATGTGCTTCTGGAAAAGCACATTTCATTGAATTCTTCTCCGAGAGTAGTGAGGAAGAGGATGGATATGAGGATGGGGAGGCAAGAGACAGTCAGACATAGCAAGATCATTTGCCACCTCCACCTCCAGGGGCAGGAGGTGCAGCTTTTTCACCCAGAGGGGGGACCCTTGTAGCATTGCGAGGAGTACCCAAGTATCTCACGTTGCAGGTCTAAGGGACAGTGTGGGGGCAGTGAGTTTCAGTTCTGGTAGATAGTGGGGCAACCCACAACTTCATCGATGCACAAATGGTTGAGAGGATAGGCATACTAACAGAGAGCTTCGATGGATTTTCAGTGTTGGTCCCAGGAGATCAGACAATGCAGTGTGCCAGGTATGTTCCAGAGCTAGCTGTGACGATGGGTACCTACACAGTGACCGGCCACTTTTTCATGGTTAACATACTGGATACCAATGTGGTATTGCGTGTGCAGTGGTTGATTACTTTGGAAAAAGTCACCACAGATTGGGAGGCCTTGGAAATGGAATGGGATGACAAGAAGATCGGGAAGCATGAGAAGATACGTGGGATGCACACTTACCCACGTCAAATTGTTTTAGCTCACCGAATGGAGGCAGACTTCCGGAAGGGAGACATAGAATGGGCAATTGAGTTACAGGCATCAATGGCAGAGGCTACCAGGCAGACAATTCATCTGGATATACATGCCATCCTCGATAGGTATGAGATGGTATTTGGAGATATACCGCCGGGACAACCATCAGATCGGAGGTTTGAGCACACTATTGAGTTAGAACAGGGAATCCAGGCCATTATTACCACACCCTATAGGCACCCCAAGGCCTATCAGGATGAGATTGAGTAGGTCATCTAGGATTTGTTGGCTCTTGGACATATTCGGCCTAGCACCAGTCTGTTTGCTTCTTCGGTGGTGTTGGTGAAGAAGAAGGACGGCACATTGAGAATGTGCATTGATTATAGGGCCCTAAATAAGAAGACCCTGAAGAACAGGTACCCCATACCACGGATTGACGAGCTGATGGATGAGCTGAGAGGAACCCAGTTCTTCTCAACTATTGATTTGAGATCCGGGTACCACCAGATTCGCGTGAGGGAATAGGACATTCCCAAGACCGCTTTCAGGTGCCATTACGGCCACTTTGAGTTTTTGGTTATGCCTTTTGGGCTAACCAATGCCCTAGCTACTTTCCAGTCATGCATGAACCATATCTTCTACAGTCATCTGAGGAAGTTTGTGTTGGTCTTTTTCGATGATATATTGATATATAGCAGGACTTGGGAGGAGCATCTCCAGCACATAGAGGCAGTATTGCATATCTTGGAGGAGCAACAGTTCTATGCTAAGCTCTCCAAGTGTGAGTTTGGGATGACAGATATGTTGTATTTGGACACATCATAAGAGTGGACGGAGTGAGGGTCCACGAGGAGAAGATCAAGGCCATCAGAGACTAGCCAGAGCCGAGAAACGTGACGGAACTTCGAGGATTTATTGGCATCTACACATATTATAGGAAGTTCGTCAAGAGTTTCTCTCAACTTGCAGTACCCCTTACAGATTTGAAAAAGAAGGGGCATTCATTTGGTTGGATATAGCGCAGCGGGCTTTTGATAGGCTCAAGGAGGTTATGAGCAGTTGTCCAGTGCTTGCGTTGCCAGATTTTACATAGCCTTTTGTTTTGGAGTGTGATGTGTCAGGAGAGGGGATCGGCACAGTCTTGATGTAGGGAGGCCACCCTATAGCCTTTGAGAGCAGAAAGCTCCTTCCTCATGAGCAGTTATATCCTATATACGACAAGGAGATGTTGGCCATTATGCATGCATTGGCCAAGTTCCGGAAGTACTTAGTGGGCAATAGATTCCGGGTAAGGACTGATCACAACAGCCTCATGTTATTTTTGGAGCAAAAATAGCTACAGGAGAGGCAGCAGAAGTGGATCAGCAATATCCAGGCTTATGACTTTGACATTGAATATGTCAAAGGGAAGAATAATGTGGTAGCCGATGCACTTTCACGTAGGCCAGCTACATTGTCTCTGATGAGCTTGGATACATATTGGAAGGCTCGACTCTTGGTGGATTACTCCAAGGATAGATTTTCTTGTGAGGTCCTGGATGGTCAGGTGACAGATGACAGATATAGGGTGATAGATGAGATCATCTACTACAGAGATAGGATCTTCTTGATGGAGGGCTCCCAGCTCAAGAAGCAGATACTTCAGGCATCTCATGACTCACCATTGTCCGGACATCAGGGGTTTACCAAAACCTATCGAGCCATAAGAGAGAGGTTCTCATGGAAAGGCCTCAAGGAGGACGTGCTCCAGCATATCAAGGAGTGCGAAGTTTTCCAGAGAAACAAGGGGGAGATGAACCATCCCGCAGGCTTGTTGCAACCTCTTCCCATTCCGGAGGGGAAATGGGAGATCATTTCGATAGATTTCATCACAGGGTTTCCCATAGTGTAGGGCAAGGACTGTATATACGTCGTCGTTGATCGGCTGATGAAGTACGCACATTTTTTCGCCATATCCGTACACTATACAGCAGCACAGGTGGCGGAGCTATTCTTCAGAGATATTTTCAGGTTGCATGGTCTTCCCAAGACCATCATCAGTGACAGGGACAATTGCTTTATGGGCAGATTCTGGTAGGAGATTTTTCGGCTGGTAGGGACGGAGCTGACACCGAGCACCAGCTATCACCCACAGACAGATGGGCAGACGGAGATAGTTAACAAGTGGCTGTAGGGCTACTTGCGTAATTATGTTAGTGGGCAGCAGAGAGCGTGGCTAAAGTGGCTGCATCTGGGGGAGTATTGTTACAACAACACATATCACATGTCCATCGGTATGACACCATTCTATGCTTTGTATGGGTACCATTATTTATCTTTTTTTGATATGATGTTGGGTGCTAGAAAGGCTCCGAGAGCCAAAGATTGGGTCCAAGAGAGTCAGGACATTCTCCGTTCTCTCAAGGATAACATGGCTACAGCGCAGAACTAGTAGAAGCGGTATGCCGACAGGGGTCGGATGGTAAGACAGTTTGAGGTAGGAGACTTGGTCTACCTATGCTTACAGTCATACCAACAATCATTACTAAAAGAGAAGGGAGCTGAGAAGCTCAAGCCTCGTTTTTATGGACCATATAGGGTGATACGCAGGGTTGGACAGGTTGCATATGAGTTGGAGCTGCCCCAAGGCAGCAAAATTCATAACATTTTCCATGTATCCTGCCTGAAGAATTCATTGGGGCAGAAAGTGACGGTGACGGAGGAGCTGCCGCCTACAGATGATGAAGGGCATTTGGTATCATAGCCCGAGGCCATCATTGATACCAGGGAAAGGCAGTTGCGGAACAAGACAATCCGAGAGTTCTTGGTGAGGTGGAAGAATTTGCCAGATGAGGATGCTACTTGGGAGAATGAGAAAATCTTACAGCATCCATCACTACAGTTGCTTGGGGACAAGCAACATTTTGCCGGGAGAGACTTTAATATTCCCAATTAGCGATAGCTAATTGGAAATATTAGATTTTTGTCAATTTTGCTTTAAGTAGTTAGATTATGAATAGAAGTGAGTAAAGGAAACACAACTCACTCTAAAATAAGGGGGACTTCCTAGTAGATGCATGTTGTAATTAAGGGGGCCGAATTGGGCACACAGCAAAGGGGTATTACCATGGTATCATGGGTGGAGGCGAACGCAGCCAAGGGATATTACTGTGGTATCGTGGGTGGAGGCGGCCATAGGTTTCGAGAGAGGCCAACGCTGTATAAAGGAGATAGTCTCCTCATTCTAAGATCATGGAGATTTTATGCATTTTGAATCTGGTCATTGCGACTATTGAGCATGCTAGTTGTTTAGCCTATCTGCAACACTGTTTAGCGCATTGAGTGTCTCTGTTCAGAGATCTCACCCTCAGCCCCAGGGGACTTCAAGTGCCTGCTTGGGTGAGGTAGTCCCGTCAGTGTCTTTGTAGGAATATCGATCCACTGTATTTGTGGAGGGGCAGTGCATTTATTAACTGTGCAGCACCTGTGGAGGAGTAGCGCGTTTATTGACTACACAAGAGGACGCAGTCTGTATTTGGGAAGATCCGGTTGTATTCTTGGAGGATCGTGGATAGGAGATTGAGCACAGGAATAATAGCACATCTATTGGGGGAATTTCTGGATCAGTGGGTGATCGTATTATTGCAGATCCCAGACAGTGGCGGCGTGATCAATTGGAGGAAAGCATAGATCCATAAGGATGAATCTCGGGACAGCCCTTTTCAGCAGTTGGAACGCAGATCTGATACATAGCCATTCTATGCAGTGTTCTGAGAGTAGATTTTGACTTGCCTTGTGCAAGTTTAGGTGCTATTGCTTTGATCACCTATTGTACTCCTCTATATTTATCAGATTAATAAAATGGCTCAGCGTCCTCTTGATATTTCTTGAGTATCTTTTCACGCTTTAGATACACATTATTATATGTCTACATTTCTGTTATTCTTTCCCTTTGCATTTCAATTTATGTACCACTTGTTGTGTTTTCTCCCACACTATTAGACAGAGTTTGGAAAGGGCCAGATAGCCCCCAGATCTCATCCTCTTTTAGAGGTGAAATATCTGGTAAATGCCCTCCTAGTCCATCTTTGGTTAGAGTTTGCTGTGTTTTAGAGATATCCCTGAAAAGGGATATTACATCTTGAGTTATGTACTGTCCTTGTGGTTGATATTGACCTTGAGGTATGTACTATCCTTGGGGTTGCCCCCTAGGTTGTATCTAGCTATTTTTAGATTTTCCCCCAGGCTATATATTACTACCTTGAGATGTGGGGTTTGAAATATTTCTAGACATCATATAAGGTTTCTCATTGTTCGAAGTTCCAGTATTTGATTCATTCAAATCAGATGATGACATTGGTTTGCTAGGAAAAGGAGATGCTCCTGAGAATGTACTAGAGAGTGACTAATAGCTTGTAGGAATAGACAAACCACCATGGAGGAACGTTTCTGGTGATTCAGAAAACATAGATGACTCACCTGACATGTTTAACTAAGGTCTATGGCCTATTGGTGTAGTGTAAAAAGGAATTTGGGGTGGTGACTACTGAAGACCTACGTTTTGCAGAAAATCTATCAATGAATAATACCAAGCGTCTTGTCTAAAAGGACTGTAAAAAATTGATTCACGTTGTCTAAGTATCAGTGATTTCCTCAATACTAATAAGACCAGGACTTCTTCTTTTGTATCAGTGATTTCCTCAATACTAATAAGACCAGGAGGAAGACCTTCTGTAATTCAACTCTTTACTCTAGGTGAATTAGGATAATCAGTGAATTCTAAAGTAGGTTCCGATGTAGCAGGTTCAGTTTCTGGTTTAGAAATTTCAGGTTCTTCAAGTGATAATTCACTTGTTGTAGAAGAAACTTCAGTTAATTTGGAAAT
This sequence comes from Pinus albicaulis, assembly GCA_034641835.2. NCBI lineage: Eukaryota > Viridiplantae > Streptophyta > Pinopsida > Pinales > Pinaceae > Pinus > Pinus albicaulis. The sequence goes on from CM076574.1 coordinate 39,879,376, forward strand.
GGAAATTGTTTGTGGAGGATGTTCTGCTACTTGCGATTGATCTACTTCGAAATTAGGATGAGGGATAATAGATTATTATCCTTGTTCTGTTAATCTAGTTCTAATGATAAATTTGGTATCAGAGATTTAAGTCCTTCTAGCTGGCTAGGTGCGTACTTAGGGGGTTTCCCCTGAGTTCTGCATGATCGTCTCAGTAATTCAACCACAATTAAAACTTTTAACACACGTAATCAAATAAAATTTCAATAAAAATTCCTAAAGTCTCTAAGAAACAAAAAAATGATCACACGCCTATATAATCTAAGAGATCAAACCACACAAACAATAGATTCCCGCACTAAAAACACTAGTTGGTGATGAAATCCAACATCGTAGTATTTTAATGTAGAAATGGCAGTTGGAACAGTTACCCCGACAACCTGCTTAATGAAATAGACCAGTGCAAGTTTCTCCACTTAACCCATCTCGAGTGAAGATAACCCTCCGGAGAGTCCAAGTGAGTCTAGCCGACGTCTGTTCCAGGTACAATGGGATCTTCCCTCCACCGTACCTTGGGAAAGAATCCTATATTTTATGGCCACTAAGGTCACCAACAAGAACAAATATACCTGGGGGAACAGTCTACGATCCGATACACACGAAAGGGCAGAGTAACAAAGCTCAATCCCCTTGAAGACTCCTTGACATAATCCAAGGTTTACCGACAAGTGACCCCAGGCTCCTCGACAATGGTCAATCTGAGGTTTACTGTTTTTAATACGTGTATATCTGCTATCATTCCCAATGAGGAAGGATTGATTACCCCACTGGTTTGGATATGATCTCGTGCTTGACTCCTTTAAGAGGAGCTTCCCAGAGCATACATGCTACTATTGGAATTTCCCTACCACAATATTGACTACTTGTTTGTTTTTACTGTCTTGGAGAGTTAACTAAAACCTAATCCAAGACACTAGCCTAAGCTAAATTGGTGGAAAGAGCCCTAAAAAAAATAAAAATTGCTAGGTTGATTTTAATTAAGCGTTAATTTTAATTGGTTTTTTCTTAGGACAATGGGTATGAAAGTGAAACTTCAATGGTGTATAATGACCCGACTCCAAAAATCACTAAAATGCATCTATATGAGAAAAAATTCGTTTCTTTTCAATGAAATCTATCTAAAAGAAATAGTTGAGAAATGCAATTACTTTAAAACTTCAATCCTTCTTTTTAAAAACAAGAATATATGAAAATAAATCTTTTTCTATGAGAACTCAATGATTAATTGCGTAAAAATAAATCCCTTTTACCGTTCAAGTCTGAAACTACAAATAAAACAGTTTCCAAAAGAAAAGTATGATTACTTAAAACAAAATTCAAAGCTAAAAACACTAATTTTGAACTTTTAAAACTCTAAAGATCTAAATTTTAAGACTAAAAACTCTAAAAAATTTAAGGATGTTTTGCTCAGTTTGTAATCTAACCAAGAAATTATTTTCTTATCCAAGAAAGGAATCAAAATCATCCAATGGTGGTTTTGAAATGAGATTCAAGGCTTTTTGAACTAAAAGTCTCTTAAGATTTGCAAATAAAAAATAAATCTAATTTTTTATAGAAGAAAATTATGTCATAAATTCAAAGTCCCAGTAAGAAAATAATGAAATACCAGTTATCTAAGGTATCTCAAAGTTCCTGATCTTGGAGCAACACAAAGACAAAACAAAAAATCACTTGTAAAATGAAAATCTTTATAAAATCACTCAAAACTTAGAAATTCTATAAGAAACTTTTACAAGAGGCTTTTGACACTGAATACAAGTCTGGGTAATCATAAAGAATCTTGTAAGCTAGTACCAGAAAAGAGAATTTTGAGTTTTTTTTAAAAAAATCTCAGGGTCTGCAGGTTACAGGGTACAAAGGTGTGGTGCTGCACTGTTCACACCAAGAAATTTCGGAGGTGATCGCACTGTTTTGAAAGAAAAAATGCGGAGACCAGAAAACTTAAAGAAAAATAAAAAATTCTAAATCTACTTTTCATGGATTCTAAGGTTAATTTTCCCAAACTAGTGCAGACTAATCAAAATCAGAAAAAATGGTTTCAAAAGTCAAACTCAAAGAAAACTAAGTTCAAAACAAATTTCCCCAATATGGTTGCCATTTTGTTAGGCGGATAAATCGTTCTTGCGGACAAGAAGGATCTCCCTAGTATCACAAGGATAGCTAGAAACAAACAAGACAATTTGTAAACTATTTTCTCTAGATTACATATGATTTAGAATTTTATATGATGAAGAAAGGACCTACCTGTGATCCAATGCTAGTTGATTTCTTCTTTCTCGTTGCTCCAAGAATTCACCTCTTAAGATCTGCAAATAAAGACATAGAAAAGGATCAGCAACACCTGCAACATATACTAATTCAAAAATCACAAATCTATCTTAATGATCAAGGAATTTAAGAAATAATTCATCCAAGTAAACACATAAACAAATTATTGAGAAAACATGATCCAATTGTATCATCTTTAAATAAAAGAAGGATTCTTACAACCATATTCACCTTGATGTCGTACAGGTCCTTACGGGGGTTCGAAACAAGCGTTTTCCTTAGGTTTGACAAGCCCTTCCACTCTTCGAACTAGCCTAACTACGAGTATGTAATCTTTCTCACAGCTAGCAAAGAGTATGTTTCTTCAACAATTCCCTTCTCTATCGTAGCTACTAAGTACAAAGCAAGTACTAAGTGTATACAAAATGCATAAAGAATTTTTACATATGTGAGCATGTACCCTTGAGACTGAACCAAAGCTTCAATTTATAGGAGAAGGAAAGTGGTTACAACTCCAAAATGGAAGGGATAGAGTCCCCTTATCAAGGGATTAAGTTCCAAAATCCAAGGAATAGGCTCCTTTAATGAAGGAATGAATGTTCATAATAATGGAGGGAGTAAGGCTTCGACTGGATAACGCATTCTAGAAGCTTCCAGCTGGGAGAATATTCGACCAGCTGGGCTTCTAGAATTTACTTTTGCCTTCATTTTACCTTTTACAGTGGTCCACATTTTTAATGAAGAAAATGTGCGGTCGGCTCCGCAATTTCTGGAGCAAAAGAGTGTGGTGCCGCAGGTAAGACTAAGAAAAAGTGAGGTACAAGTATTTTTATGATTTTTACAAGCTTTTCTCCAAATTCAGAACTTGGTTTAGGAACTTTAGGGTTTTAGACTTCTAAGGGAGCATTATATAGGTATTGATGAACCCATATAGACATAAAAATGTCATGGTGACAAAATAATGTGTAACAGATTTATCAACTCACTAAGAAAGTACTTAGTGGTTTATAAACCTCGGCTAGTACCTGAATGTCTCAACTACACTTAACTTTCCCTAACGAACTAAATCCTGGGAACACACAAAAGCCTTAGCAATCATAGGGAAAACCATCCCAAAACAGAACACAAGCTATAACAGGTTATCCCCTCCTAGAAGATTCACAACCATTTCTAACACACACTCTGCATTCTCCTCTTTTATGAATTCGCCTATTATTTTTCTCAGTGAGATCTCTCTTGTTCGACCCTTTGCGTCCCTACACAATTTCTCCCATAAAGCTTCTCCTTCTTTCACGTTTCCATGCATGGTGACCATGCCCACACTTCCCCGAGGATTGAGACTACATGGCTCGTACTTCACTCAGGAGCCCATTTCCTAAATTCAATGCTTGCAATAGCAATTCCATAAATCCATCAAGGAGATAGGTGGTGAAATATATAAAGTGGCTTGGGTTTACAAGAAAATCCACCTCCTTAGTCCTTTGAATCCATGTCCACTTACCTTAGCCAGTCAATCTGTTACATTTCCACATTATTTACATGAATTACAAATCATAGCAATATTTATAAAAGGGATAGAAAAAAGGGCTATCACAACCAAGTAAAACCAAACTTCTAATGGAGCCATCCATTTTTCTTGAAGCCTACAAACATATTTGCATAAGAAATAAATAATAAAAAAGGAACTAATCTAACAAGAATGAATGGAATAATTGTTCTACCTAACATTCCATGCATTATGTAAAATGTGACAGAATTATTATTTGCATGAAACTTTTCTTGAAATGATTCCTCCAACCATGTTTCAATTCTATCATAAAAAAAATTATGTAACAAGAATTCCTTCACCAATAATTTTCCAACCAAAAATCAATTGAGTTACTAAGATCAGGTTGAAAAAATTCTAGATATTGGGAAGAACTTACGGAGGAAAAGTTTTGTTAGTAGGAATAATTTGAAGTGATCTCAAGTATTGGAGTTCATGTAAATCATGAAATTTAATTCTAAGAGAAATAGTGATATAACTAAGCATAACCATAATTTTAAATTGTAGAGAAATTCCATAAAATTGAAGCAAATTAATCGAATCAATTATTGCATTTTTCTCCACTAAACTATTAGTGCTGAAATAGTAGCATAGATTGTTAGAAAAATGAAAGAACACATTCATATATATGTTAGAAATTAGAAATAAAAATTGAATCATTAGTAAACAATAAAAATTTAACATCTCTAGAGTTGTATCTAACATGTGCAAGAAAAGAACCTTAACATTTACAAGAATTATTGCATGGAAAGATTCTTCTAAACAATCTTACTTTGATAAAGAATACAAAAAATTTATAGGTTTTCAACCTATTTGCATTATGTCACTGCATAGGGTTTCTTTATTCTCCTTTTTTACTTTTCTCCTTTCTTGGAAAATATTTAAAAAAAGAAAAAATAAAGATAATTGTCTTTAATAGGTATCATATTTTTCTCTACTTGTTTGCTTCCTTGCATTCATATTTGAGAAAAAGAAAAGAATTTGAGTGTGTTTCCTTTTTTTTGTGCATTTCAAAAAAAGTGTATTTTTCTTACTTGTTTGTAGGTCATCTTTTAGGTGTTTTTTCCCAGTTTTTTTATGATTATTTTTCCCAAATATGAGTTTATACACTAGTTTCCTTGTGACAAATCATGTATATACACACTTTGTCTTGTTGAAAAGTGTGTATTCTCATAGGTTGCCTTCCCATGGGTTGCGTGGGCTAGCTTTGTGTGCAATTTTTTGTTGTTTTAGTCATTTTTTGTCCTCTTTTAGGACGTTTATGCGGGTTTTCTTTATAATATCCATGTGTATGCTCATGTTTCCTTCATACTAAAAGCATATGCATTCATGTTGCACTCATAAAGGTTGCATATGCCTCCTTAACTAGTATTTTTTCACATTTTCGCTTGTTTCTCACCTTTCTTCATGTTGTTTTTGTTGTCTTGAATAGTATGATATACTAAAAGTGAAGCTAATTCTTATTTGTGTTACATTAGGTGTATTCATGCTCATTTGAAAAATAAAAGAACAAAGTATTGCATCCTACTTGCTTATGTTACTTTTCTTGCTATCTAGGTAAAAAATGTTCATCTTTACGCTTGCCTGATACTCAATTCATTGAAGGATAAGTGTGAAGTTTTCTTTGTTAGTGTTCTTATAAGTTTCTTTCTTTAAGAGTATCCAAATATCATAATTTTCACATCCATTTCCTGGAGTAAACAACAACCACTTAAAATAAATTCTTAATTAAAACACACTAGCCTTTTTATTTGTGTCATAGAACATCAAAAAATTAAAGTATTTAGGGATTTGGAATAGGTGTGTGGATATAAACTCTACAAGGCCACTCAAATTGAAACTAAAAATTGAATAAAGAGTGAAAATCCAATCTCACATAGGTTTTCAAGGAAGCTTCTATAACAAAAAATTTAGGCACTAGGCCATGTAACAATAAGGAAAGATGGATACCCCCTATCTTACTTGTCGAAGCACCCCCCTCCTACTTGTCGAAGCACCTTCCCATGAATTTCCGCCTTGGATTCATATTGCGAACTACTTACCTTAGTTTCCTTTCCTATGGATTGACTAGGTGACTACATGGGGGAATACCTATGGTACCTGAGATAGAAATTGTATCACTATCATAATGCTACTGGAGTGTGCCCCATGGAATGAGTGTACTTGCACCAATCAAGGCTATTATCAAGAGGTTGGTGTAATTGTTTCAATTACCCTCACTGGTAGGAATTTGTTTCTCATCATCCCAATCTTACCTTCAAAAGTCCCTTTATCTAATTTTTGATATTATGGTGCCCAATCCTTATCAGCCAGAGCGATAATATTGGAGGGTTATTCTCTTATTGTTTATCTAGGTTTTTTATAGTGGTGTGCTCTATGCTCTTTGTATTTAGTTGGATTTTTTTATTATTATTATTTTTCCACTCTTGCACATTTGATTCTAAGTGGCTTACCAAACACTCCTCTAGCCTTGAAATGCTCTTGGTCTTTCACTTGAAATTGCAAAGATTCCTCCTTGAGGGTGAAGATTTGATTGTATTGGCTCCCTGCTTCAAAACTTAGTTAAAGAGATTCATGTTTCATTGAAAAATCTCACAAGGGAAGAACCTATGCATAATTTGGGTATAGAAAAATTTCCTAAGGATGCCAACCAAGGGACCCCTCCAAAAAGGGATCTTTGTGCTTTTCCTTTCTTTGGAAACATTGGTGCTCCCTTTATGGCCACCTTGAATATTATTGGATTGAATGTTGGACTACCAGTTTGGCTGTGGTCCACTCTGAATATTTTGAATGATCTTGAAGCTTCTCATATAAGCACTTTATTTCAAGGGAATCATATGAATGTTAGCCCTTCATATTATTTTCCATCTAAATCTAGACTTCCTCTTTCTACCCTATCTAATGAAAGTCTACTACTATTAATGTGAAGTATAAAATGAGTAGAAAGAGGAGGAATAATAAGAAGAAGAAAGTTATTAACGAAACATCACCAACCTCTAAAATTCATGTTAGTGATGAACCTCCAACCTCTACAAGTCATACTGGGGAAACAAGTCTAATCACTACTAGTCACACTAGCAAAGAGTCACCAACTTATGCAAGTCATGTTGGCCATGAGTCACTAGCCTCTGTAAGCCATGTTTGGAGCATCAGCCCAATCATTTCTAGTCATTCTAGAGAAGATTCACCAAACTCTGTGAGTCATGTTAGAGATTTGTCACCAACCATTGCAAGTCATGTTGGAGACTTGCCACTAGCTACAATGAGTCATGATGGGAGCATTGATGCTAATAATATACCTAGGCATAAAATATTTAAACCTAAGTTTCCTTGTAGGCTTTATAATGAAGATCACCTTAATTATTTTTTCCTTGATATTTCAGTGGTACAAAGGTTGTGGTCTGATTCTGAAGTTTCTTCTACTCTTGAACCTCCTATGGTTTCTTAAGAATCTATTCAATGATTGGTTGATGAAGTGGTTGAGTTAATGCAAACTATGGTTGATCCCACTCCTCTTTTGGGGGGCGAAGTGACTATTGACCAAGACTTCTTCATTTCTAGTTCAAAGTCTTCTATACTAGGGGGCATTCAAGTTACTTTAAGTGTACTCCCTCCAAGTTTTAGGAGTTTTTTTCTTTGATTGGGATAATATTTTTGAGCCTCGAATTCCTTCTTATGCACATTTTCAAAAAAGGTTGGATTTTAATCCAAAAATGTTTATCGATGTATAGTGGATGAAATATCCTCTATAAGTATTTTAGCTTCTCCTCGGCTTGGAAAGCTTTGGTTTCTTCATAGTTGATGACAATTGTAAGTCAGTCATTGTCTTATGATATAATACCTCGTGATTCTTTGGGTATTCTTCCTCAATTTCATATCAAATTAGGTGGGAATACTATATTAGTTGATGTCATGGTGGTCAATGTCCCTTTGGACTTCAATATGGTCCTTGGGTGTGATTATGTAAATGTTATGAATGCATTGGTGTTTCCACTCTTTCGAGTGATGTATTTCCCTCATAACGAAATCATTTTCACTATTGACCAACTTGCATCTAAGAACCACCATGCTAATTCAAATTTCATTCAGAATACCCCTTGGCATGTGATGAGTGTTTGAGTAGACTAAATTTCCATAGGTGAATTATGTGGCCTCGTATATTCAATGTTCAATTGTTCCTAAGAAGGGTCCTTTGAACTCATTTTTTTCTTCTCAAGACTTGGTACTAGAAGTTGATCAAGTGATCTCTCCAATTGGGGTATGGGATCGCTTGCTTCCCCCTATTAATCCTTCTAGTTCTCATGATTTCTTGGATGTTGAATTTCCTTCACATGTGGATTTGCTTGAAGCCATGAATATGGTTAATCAATTGTACTTTCTTATAGAACTAGAGAATATGGGTTTTAGCCACCAAAGGAGTCTTTGGAATGATCATCGCAAGGGGCTTGTCCTGAAGAACTATTATGCATAATACAAGAGTCCGTGTGGTTCCCTATACCATATTTTACATATAATGTATGTATTTTCAAGTTTTGTATTTTATAACACAAGCTTTTATCATAAGTTTATATACTAGATGTATTAAATTCTATCCTAATGTTGCTAATTATGTCTACGAGACTTCAAAGATATTTTCTTTGGGTATTTTCATGATTAATCTGCTCTGATAGGTATTGGATCTAAAAAAAGGCATATAGGTTAGGTTCACCACCTTGCATTATGCATTATTAGTTTCCTTTTCGATTTTGGCCTTAGGGTTGATCCCACCAAATTGTGACATTGAACCTTCTTGTTATTTAGAAGTGTCATAATTTGTGTGGTAGAGGCTACCTTATCATGGGTGCTCTAGATAATACCTTGTTATCACTTGGCATGCATGTTGAAGTTTTCTTCATAGCCTCAAGAATCCTCTTTAGTCCCTAAATAACTTTGAATCGAAGCCACATACTTCTTCTTCGCTCTTATTTTGACGTATACCTTGGAGGCTCCCAAATGTTGAGTCATGTTATTGCATTGCATTCAACCGCTTGCACTTTTGGCCTTATGTCAACTCCAATGTGCTCTCTTATAATCCATTTTGACAATTCTCTTGCTAAAATTTCAAGCCTGCATCTATTTCCTTTGTGACTTGACACCCTTATCCCTAGAGAGAACATCCCCTGAGTGTCCATATCTTGCACACTTTCCCATGCAATGAGCATAAGAATGTTCCAAGTGTTAGAAATAGTTTGTTTCTCATGAAACTCATTCCCTCCAATGTACTATAAGCATTATTTTATTATTTTTCAATATTTTATAACATTAAAAATACAAAAATAAAAAAATATTAAAAAAAATGGGATGGGAAAGTATTTTCGTTAACTTGGTAGTGGAGTTAGTTGTGTCGCCCTTGAACAAAGAACCATGTTATGAGCCTTCTCCTCATTAGGTTAGTACTTTATTATGGCCTTAAGAAGCCAAAACGTGTTTCAAAGCTAGTACTCCTTCAATTGGTACTCTTATAGTCATATAGTGAGTCTAGTATGACTCTTGTATCTCAGAATTATGCAAGTTCACTTCATTCCATGCTACTTCATTCACAGTATATGTCATGATTTTGTTTATGGTAAGTTAACTTTGTGTCGACCATTTTGTGGTGTCTCTTGACTTATTATGGCATCCATATACGATTTATCAAATCATTCTCAATATCAAATCAACATCTCAGTCATATACTTATGTTAGTATAGAAGGTACCCATTGGATTCTTGTTGGTGCATTTTCTATTATCGACTTTGAAAAATTGCTATGAGAGTAGATCTAGAGTAGCACCCTAGCCTTATTTCCATCATTGACAGGTGACCTTGTGCCAAAAATTTATTTTCACCAGCAGTATTTAACTAAGTGGTTTCCCTTATGTTTGACATCATCTCTCATTATTACAAATGGGGTTTATGCAACACCTTGGTTTCCATTTGACCCTATTGGTGGATTCCTCATCTCTGTCATCAACTTTCAATATTGGTTGGTTCATAGGATCTCTTACATGCACTATTCCATATGGTGCATGCGACAGATGTACTTGGTTGATGGTATGTTCATTATTTTTGTATGATTCCTTCCACATTATTGTCTTTTGGTTACAATCATGTTGGTTGATGGGGGATTCCCTAATTCCCTCTATCCATTGGATCTTTTCCCATCGACTCCAAATCATTGCTCTGGGAGAAAGGTGTATAGTAATTTTTAGTACATTGAGGTTTGTAGTCATCAGTAGAAGATTCCATCACTATTGGTAGTGGGAATACATCCATGTCCCACGATCAATATATTACTTCAATTGTTCAACTTCAACACATTTATTCACACTTGTTAGATTGTGTTTGGTACCTTGACACCCATTATCATTATCTGTGGGTAGTTTCACATTTTGAAACAATATAAATCAATGAACGATAATCAAATGATTTCTCATATGGTCGACTTCGACTCATTTATTCCCATAGTGTATAAATGTACCATTAACAATTGGTTTTAAGGACCTCAAGTTGTGTTAGAATTCATGTTCACTTGATAGCTCCTTTAGTTTCTTCTAATGATTGTACTCTCCTATATCTTGCCATTAGTTTTAGTAGCATCTTACATGTTGGCACCCAAGTTTTTGGACAATATCACTCCTTTCTATATGACTTTGATACTTTAGTGGGGGATCATTTGTACACTTCAATTTTTTTTAAGCACCCTCCTTTATGATATCGAGACATATATTTGTTGTGTATTGGTCACGGCTATGATTTGATTCCAGATCCTATATGTATTATTATGATCATTATCATTATGGATATACACTATATTTTATTGGTGGCCATGATTTCTTTCCTCTGAGCATGGGTATGCCTACCTTAGATATGAGCTTTCATTTGTATTCCTTTGATAGGTATTGATTGTGCCTGAAATTGGAGAGATCCTCTTGATTCCTCCTATATATAAATAATTTATATTGGCCATTAGACCCCCTTCCGACTTCATACATTAGGGGGAATTTTTTATAGTATATTTTTCCTCACTTATCATCATATGCATGTATTGGCCTAGGTAGTATCCCTTTCCCTATGCAGATATAACATTATCTTAAACAAGCATTTTTAAAATCTTGTACGTGATATTCCCAATGTAAAAACACATATGTATGTGGGTCTTCCTAAACCCCCCCGTGTACAAGTTTTTAAAAATATGAAAAAAATATAAATCAACTATTTTTCGGGTGGGGTTTACGAGTTATAGTGGAAACCCACCTATAGGAGCCCATAGAATAACCAAACCAATCAATTTCTGGTGGTATAAATACACACCTTGGGTTGCCCTCATAATCACCATTATACTTGGCATCCATACTCTGTCAAAATTTTTCCTAGCTTGGGTCTATTTTTCCCATGCTTTTAAGCACTCCTTTGTCTCTAGGAAATCCTAGTTTCCTTGTTGTGGTGTTGAGCATTCCTATCTCACATCCATATTGATATTATTGGAGAAGATACCTTTAGTGGCCTAGGAAGGAAGGATTCAAAGGAAGGTTTCGTCGGTGTTGAAAAGCATTATATATATTTCATGTTCATGAATGCTTAATAAGATTGATTATGGACTAACATGATATATATGCTGGAATAATTTGAATTATCTATTGTTCTCTTGGTCTCTTGATTGTGTTGCAAGTATCCTTTAAATCAAGAGATTAGGGTTTGGACACTATAGGATCTACATCAAACATAGGACTTGTCTGTGAGTACTAGTCACCTATCTTGTAAATTCAAAGTGTTTTGCATGTTTTTTTGAGTTTATTTATTATTTTTTGTCTTTCTCTCTATTAGGGATATCAGCTTTCACCCTAGGGAAATATTCCCGGAACGCATGGCCATATACTCATACTCAAATAATCAATCCTAAAATTTCATTCATCAAAATTCGGATGTACTAGTCATAACACATTTCAAAATTATAGACCAGTTCCTCCAACTCAAAAAATTGATTGTGTAGGCTCTATCATTTGCATAAGAAACAATCATAATTGCAAAAGGCTCATCCAACTCATATTCTCAAGCAATATTCTAATTATGACGAAAACAATTCCATCCATTCATTTGAACATATATAGATCCTATTATTGTATCCAATGCTTTATCTCTTACCTATGTAGATCTAAAAGCTCTAAGGATCTTGACTTTGTGGCCTGTCTCTATCCCAAGCAAGTCTTATGTTGAACCATGGTTCTAATACCATCTATAACATTCCTAGCCCCCTAATGTCATTAGCGGGGTTGGGGTATTCAAATTTTCCAACTAAATCACCTTACTCATCATGATTCTAAATCCATTTATGAGTTCTCCAATGTGTTATACCCATTAAGATTTTTCCAACAACTATGTTCTAGATCAATTCTAAGCTTCAAGCGAAGTTATGGCCTAGTCAATTTCCTTATGAATTTTCACTTGATAAATTTTTCGTGCCTATGTAGCACTCCCTCTTATGTGGCATCATATAATGACACATAAACACACGTATAGGAATTTTCCCACTTTCATGTTTTTTGAGTAATTTTCATTTTTAAAATTTATCACACCAAGAACATTTATTCCATGTGACATGTTGCACCTCTAGAATATATCTTATCATGCCAAACATATTTTTAGGATGAAAAATCATAAATTTTATTTCATGTGATGTATCAAACAAAAAAATTATTTGTGAAATATGTCCTATCACCAAAATTTTCTTCTCACTTCTTCCCTTATTCTCCATCTTTCTCTCTCTCTCTTACTTATCACATTATAAAAAATATTCATTCCTACAATGCATCACACCAAATATTTTTATGGTGTGATACATAACACCTTCCAAAATTTCCTCCTCCATGATAAGGCTCTATATTTTTGTATTGTGCCTCTAATATTTTATTTTCCACTATATCACATGAAAGTTTATTTTGTGTGAAATAAAACATTATTTCGTGCAATGTGTGTTAATCATCAATTTTTTTAATAAAAAGTTCTTAAGTCCCAGAGCACCCTTTCCTCTTTCTTTATCTTTCATTTTATCACCCTTGCCTTCTCGTATTTGTGGCATATTACATCACCCAAATGTTCTTTCCCTTGCAACCCCTCTATTTATCACACTCCAAATATGTTTTATTCTTTGTGACATGGGTAAGATCTTCTTCCTTCATCACATCACCAAGAGCATATTTATCCTACAATGAGGGGACTCTCTTTCCTTGTCGCACTTCCCAAAACATTTTTTGCATATGGTGTGTCACACCAATTTTCTTTGGTGTGATACATTGCATATATCGAAACTTCTTACATTTTCAAAAACCCTCTTTCCTTGCAACTTCAACATCTTTTCACTATCATGATAAACATTGTATTCCCTCTTGTTGGGAATATCCATTGTCACACAAAGATTTATTTTGTGCAATACATGTTGTATCACATGAAGTTTATCTTCATGTGTTACACAACATACTGCATGATATTTATCTTCATGCAATACAAAAATTTTGCTAAGTTTTCGTTGGGGAAAATTCCATGTTTTCCGTTGAAAAACTTGAGGACTTACCAAGCTTAAATTAATTAAAAACACCTCTTTAGGCTTCCTTTAACATTTGTAAGGTAATAACATACCTATGCCCTAAACTCGACACTTGGATTTGGTGACGAATTTCACCAAATCTATACTGAGGATTAATAGTGTCCCTTCTAAACTTAGTCATATTCTAAGCAACCAGCATTATAGTTGCAACTCAAAACTTGCACTAACTTCCAATGTAAATAAAAATTTAGGGGTCCACTAACTTTCTATGTAAATAAAAATTTAGGGGTCCTTACACTCTATGATTAGTTACCTAAATACATAGGTTTTAGTTGCTTTTCTATAGGGAAATTATTTGACAAAGGATGACTCTTATGGCTAGTTTCTTAGTATGAAAGGGGTATTTATTTCCTTTAGGAAATTAATTCCAAGTCCTGCTTAGACTCTAGTTTTGCTTAAACATAAACACTTGTAAGTACAAAACCTGTGTTTTATAATAGGGAATCCTCTTAATCTTATATCCATTAAATGAGTATGAACCTCAAATTTCTAATAGTGTACCATTAACATCATGTTTATGTCCAATACGCATTCATCACTTTTCAAAGAGAAGAATATATGTAACACATCTCTACTTAGCAAGATTAATGAAATGAATTATTTCCCAAAGATAAATGTAGCCTTGCTTTCACAATATCTTAGATTTTTTATCCTTCAACAATTTAAATAGGTGAATTGCCTAATAGTACAATCCTACTTACATAGTGATGATAGATAGGATCATGAGATGGCTTATAATTACCTGAAGCTCCTCATGGAAAGAAATATATCTATGCAAATTTTTTATAAGATTATTTACCACAATCTGAATGCTACCTACAACATTCCTTCGACTATATGAAGACTACAGGGAGATATTCATACAACCACTAATGCTAACAATAATTTTACATGCACAAACTTATGTTCTTTTATACAATCTCTATTACCATTAAAACATCTTACTCAATGTGTGTTTCATATTTTATAAATCCAACAAAAGTGTATAAAATTAAAAACACAATTGAGATACTTATCAGTATACATGTTGTCCAACAAATTGACTGAGTGTGAGCAATTTTCCACTCAACCATAGGCATATAGTTGCAACATGTTGTTATACAATTTTCCACCCTTTAGTCAGGCCATGATACCATAAGGGAAAATATTTAGGCATCTCTCCAAAATTATAGGAAATTAAAAGTATTGCACATATATGCTTGAATAAGGAAATTTCATCATCCACTTCTGAGACTCTCATGGCTTGCAATCACCCCTTTGCTAACTCTGCACAACATGAGAGTAACCCCCCTTCGCTACTACATATTTCCTCAAGTGAATTCTCTTCCTTGTGATTTTCATGCACTCCCAAAAAGGCACAAATCATGGCCCATGATCAACTAGTTCATCGAGCTTTCCCTTGTGATTTAGCTTAGATTTATAAAAGAAACGGAAAATTAAATGGAAATTCTCAAAATCAGTCTAGTAATGTGGCTTAGGATTTAATAAACATTTAGAACCCCCTTCTTGGCCTCCTCACTATTCTCCACTCATGGTGTCATGGTCCCTATAGGAACTCATGCCTGAGTCAGTTATTGTCATTTTTCTATTAACTCTTAGCCACAATATTTATAAAACATGTCTAGATCATCATGGAATGATAATAAAATATCCACGTCGAAAAAAAAGAAAAAAAAGAATAATTAATAACATATTTAAATTAGGGGATCAACATGAGGATGTTAAATTGTAGACCTTAACTCCAAAATTGTTGATATAGAAACCCTTAAACTTATTGAAATATTCCATCCCTCCACTTTCTTTGTAACCTTCAAAGGAGTTTTCTATGAACAAATAGAAGCTACAACTATGGGGCCATCCTTGTCCCCAATGATCACCAATGTTATTATGGAACACTTGGAGGATTTACCCATAAATAGTTTCCACCTTAAGCCCAAAAGTTGATTTTGGTTTGTTGACAATACATTCATCATATGGCCTTATGATCATAACTCATTGAATTTTTTTGTAACTACCTTAACCACATTTCTCCGCATATTCACTTCACCATGGAAATATAAAAGGAAAACTCCCTTCCATTCCTAGATGTTCTCATCTCTTGTTAACTTGATGGTACCTTTACACACCAAGTTTACTAACACTAATAGATACCTTGATGCCCAATATCACAACCACCCAACCCAAAAATATATCGTCCTAAAAACTCTTGTTACTCACCCCTTCTAAATCTCTATTTCCCACCTCCTTGAGAAAGAAAATCCTCCTCACTAAGACTCTTATGACCATTGGATACTCTATCTCCCAAATTAAAAGGAAAAACTTTTTACTCAACCCTTCATTCTAAATCCAAAAGCTTTCATTCCTCTACCATGCCTCTTACTCTTATTTATCTTTCTTACATCCATGGCTTCACTAACCATATTTCAAAGATCTAATCCAAAACAAATATTAAAACCATTTTTAAACCCGATATAACCCCCAAGCATTTATTCCAAACTACTAAGTATAAATGTAATCTATGGTAGGCTAAGGAGTTTACCAAATTCCCTACTCATGTGGAAAACTCTACACTGACCAAATCGGTAAAGCATTCAAAGCTAGTGTCAAAGAATGTGTAGTTGATGCGTGAAAGAACATATATAAGACATAAGTTCAACAACCACACATCTAGGTCAACTATTAGTGAACACTCCCACAACTCTAGACACCATATTTACTTTGACCAAACCAAAATTCCTTACTTCAATCCCCTTTTATTTCACCAATATCATTCAAAAAAACCTAGAAAAAAAAATACTTATAATTTCAATAAGAAATATGGTTATAAACTAAACCAATAATGGAAACCTGCCATCCATTATTTAAATCATTAAACCTTTCCCCCTCCCTCTCTTATGCTCTCATGATTCATAGGTTCCATTTTTATCTAACCTTCCTTTCTAATTTCTAATCTCTATTCCTTCTCTCCTTCTTCACTCTTATCCCTCTTCTCTTTAATCCTCTCATTTGATTAATCCTCTTCCCTTTTATTTACCTTTTTATTCCCTTCAATCCCTCATCCCCTTCCCCTTTCTTTTAATCTTATCTATAATACTTTTTGAATTTATATTTTCTTATATAGTAATTTCATGAACCCTTTCCCTTTCTTTTAATTCTATCTATAATATTTTTTGAACTTATGTTTTATAATAATTTCATAGTCCCCTTTCCCTTTCTTTCAATCCTATCTATAATACTAAAACTACCCTCTTAATATTATAATTAAGATATTAAATTATAATAATACAATAAATATATATATAACCACCTTTACACAAAAGGAGTCACCCTCAAACTTCATGAAACACAAAAGATCATTTGTAGATGTAATAGTGTCACGAAGATGAAAAGTAAAAGGGGAATCATTTTGTTTCGCAGAGAAGTTTTGATGAGCTTGAATATTTCAATTGAGACAGACAAGTTGCACTGGTGGCTTTTGACAAAAGTAGAGTAAAGACGCAGCTCCCTTGGCATTATTCGTCCGCACTTTTTGACCTTAAGAACACAACCTTTTGCTTTATGCCATTCATTCACACTGCACATTTAACACAAAATTTAACTCTTTTCATCACCATGACGCCAACCATGATGCTCCTTGACATTAGATATTAAGCCTTTTAGGTTTTAATTTAACTAATTTTTTTTTTATTTTATTTTTAAATGAATTTTGAATATATAAATAGATTCAATGCCTGAAAATTTTAGAACACTGAATTCTACAAATTAAACAAGTCAAACTTATAATTTTTAAAAATATCTATACCATTTAAAATAAATTTGATTACAAAAATACCTATAAAAAGACTATTTTGTTTATTACTTCAACTATTTTCATATTAATATCTATTAAAATAGGGAAATAAGATATAAAAATGGTGAAAAACAGTGAAGTGGAAAAATAATTATAAAAAAAGTTTAATTGTTCAAGGTTTTTTCTCTTTTAAAAATATTGTTTTACAATTTTTGGTGAGGTAATTAATTTTTGTTAGCCGTAGTCTAATTAAACTGGGTTTTTGTCCTGAGAATTATTGAAATTCTGGTAAGATTTTAAAAAAAATCCACAGGGATTTTTGTAAATCTAGGGTATAGTTATCAAACTTCAATATTTTAGGTGCTCTTGAGGTTTTTGATAGTGCTGAATCTATTTCCCCCATCAAAAACATGATTCAAACACTGCTACTCCAAGGGTTTTTAATTTTTTTTGCCCTGATTCTGGCCACTTTTAACCATCCGGACAATTCCTCCACCTGCGTATACAACTCTATTTTTTTATTTTAAATGTATTTTTAATGTATAAAATTTAAGTCTTCAAAAACTTTGTAATGTTCAAAAATACATAAATTTAACAACTCAAATTTATTACTCCAACTATTTTTGATAAATTTTAAAAAATTAATAAAAACATATCTTTTAAAAAATACAAAATATCTAAATTAAATTATTACAAAACACAAATGCCAATTATTAAAAAAACATACTAATAAAATAAAAATAAGAAAATAGGTTGCTTCACAAACACATCATTACAGAAAAACACTTTTAAAATGCCATGTTTAAAAAAACAAATAAACTGATTTATCACACTTTTTAACACTATCGTATGAATATGAATTTGGAAGTTAGTGAAAAGGGTAAGAATCCAAGAAATAAAAAACTATTCATTGTAATTCAAAAATAAATGTGATACATAAAAAGAGTCATCTTTATATCTAATTGAATTTGTCTATTGACTAAAATAACTGTTTTAGGGAATGGACGTTTTCATAGTCATAAACATAATGTTGAGAGTTTTTAGAGAACGTGTATATTGTTGGTTGGTCCAGTGAACACTTCACTTATCTTCAGAAGCAAGAAGCCAGAGCCAGATGGTTGAAGTGTTCACTCCAAAAGTCGGACTCAACAAGAAAGTCTCAACAAAATAACTGTTAATTAATCATCTCTTTTCATTTATTTATCTGAAATTTTGATTAACTCAATTGTTAAACATTTACTCCTAATAGAAATTGCCCACTAAATAAAATAACTGTTAATTAATGATCTCTTTTCATTTACTTCTCTGAAATTTTGATTAGGTCAAATAGAGATCTAGATTTAAGATGCACAAATAACTAAAAACAATCTCTACAAAATTTCCAATTAAAACTATAAAAACAATTTCTACCAAACTTCTAACAAAATTTCCAAACAAGCATGACTTCAATTACACTTTGCTAACTGGTTCTCCTTAGAGATTGCAGTTGAGAAACTGACATGGACTCTTTTCACGTTACAGATGATATATTTTTTCCTCCTACCATTTTTTGATAAAATTATTTTCAGAATTGAAAGGCTCTCATAAAGTTAATAAGCCCTTTAAATTCCATGGGTGTAATTTAATGTAATACTGAGCAAAATGAACTGCTAGAATTTGGCTTTTAAGCAAAGTTAGGCCAGCATTAATCATGTAAAAGTCATCAGAGATTTAATCAAACATTGTTCTGAGTCCGTGAATATTCGGAATTTGCTTTCAAATCCCTATTTTGGTTTTAGCACAAACTTTAACAAATACAGTCATACTCTTAAAAAGTATGTCCTGTTGCTTTAAAATTCTGCGCAACTTGTCCCATTTTAAAATATTATTGAAGTACAGTTGCTTGTCAGCCAGGGGAAATTTTAATAATTTATTGATAAATTATTTCATCCATCCACCCATGGCGAGAATCAGAAATCCTTCTGTAGCATCTTGAGACGTGAAGGAGAGCGATATCTCGGCGTGAAAGGCAAGGAAAATGAAATAAAAACACCATTTACTGTAATTTAGTGTCAGCGTGATTCGACCCCTGAATTTTGCGTGCAGAACACTTAATTTGTGGATGAAAAGATTTTCTCTTTTCAGTGGAACAGGCTGATTCCCATGATTTGGATTTTGCCTGCATTAATTACATCATTAATTTTATTTTATCATTAAAAATCCTTGACATCCAATGAAATGTGGATCAATATCCAGGGGCTTGTGGCCCAGGTTCATGATTGGACTTTACCATTATCCAATTAGTTCTGGTTAATTATTAATTTTGAATAGTTTAACAAAATATCCATTATGACCATGTCAAATAGGTTAATAGAATATGTATGTCATTGAAAACTATCAATATCCATCCTATGGTGGCCAGTGAAAAAAACAAACTGAATAGATCACACATATCTTCAATAGTTTATTAATTGAAAAAACAATGATGATGGATGATTATGAAAGATCCTGCCTCTTCCTATCTTGACAAATACAGATAAGTAACCCCACCCACATTATTTTTCAGAGCGATTTTTCTATCTGATGCATCCAGCGAGCTGAAGAGTCTTTCCTTTTTGTCTTCACAGATGCATCAAATTTTATCATTACATATTTATAAAATTTTATCATTTTATAAGATTTATTTTGAGTGGTTGAGAAATAATTGCTATTTTAAGTTGATTCCAGTGGTATTTAGAAATGATTGATATTCTCTTTAAATTGATGAAATTTTATCATTACATATTTATAAAATTTTATATATATATATATATATGTATATATATAAAAGTTAATTAAGTTTATCTCTAGTGGTTGAGAGGAATAATTACTATTCTTCCTGAAATTGATTCAATTCCAACCAGTATTGATTCTAGTGATTGAGAGAAATGATTGTTATTCTTCCTGAAATTGATTCAATTCTAACAAGTATTGATTCTAGTGGTTGAGAGAAATGATTACTATTCTCCCTCAAATTGATTCAATTCTGACAAGTATATTGTTATAATGGTTTAGAACAGTTAGCAACATTATTTTTCAGAGAAATTTTTAAATCTGTTGCAACCAACCAGCTAAATAGTCTTTCATTTTTTCCTTCACATATTTATAAAATTATCATTTCCTGCTTGCCCTTACATGTAAAATTTTATCATAGTCACTTTTATTAATATAAAAGTTAATTGGGTTTATTTCTGGTAGTTGCAAGAAATTATTGTTATTCTCTTTACTGAGCTGATTCAATTCCCACAAATAACATGTTGAGCTCATAATATGTATATTGTTATTATCATTGTCACTTTTATTAATGTAAAAGTTAATTGGATTTGTTCTGATAGTTGAAAGGAACGATTGTTATTCTCTCTATTGATCCAATTCCCACAAATAACATCTTAAACTCATAATAAATATATTGTTATAATAACTTCGAACCTAATTTAGAATTTGAATATATAGTAGCTTAGATCCATCTTAACTACGGATCTATCAAGCGCCAAGAGGGATCAAATCTCTAGAGGTGCAAACCACTTTTTTGAGTGCAAAACTTGAGGAAAGGTTTGTACCTCGAGAGATTTGATCCCTCTGGACGCTTGATAGATCCGTAGTTAAGATGGATCTAGGCTGGTTTCAGTCCTGTGCTACCAAGGAAAATCTATCCATAATATGAGGAACATATGATTAATTTTATCAATAATATGTAAATGCATCTAATATTAATATAATCATTTTAAATATGCTAAATATGTATGAGATTTATTCTACACTCTCAATAATTTTTTGTGCTTATACTGAAATTAATGCACATTATTAATCCAATGACTTTAAAACTAATGTACCATCATACATCCAGTTACATCAAATCAGAAGTCAACATATACACTGAAATCAGTGCATCTAATACAAGAAATTGAATAAGATTAGAAAACAACATCTACACAGAAATCAATGCATCTAGTGCAAGCAATCAAATAGGATTAGAAATCACCATCTACACTGAAACCAATGCATTTAGTGCAATCAATAAAATAGGATTAGAAATAATTTATATTGAAATAAATGCCTATAGTGTAAGCAACCAAATATAATTATAATCAACATCTACATTGAAATTAATGCATCTAGTGAAAGTAATAAAATAGAATTAGAAATCACCATCTACACTCGAATCAATGCATTTAGTGCAAGCAATAAATAGAATTATATATCATCTACATTGAAATTAATGCATCTAGTGAAAGTAATAAAATATCATTAGAAATCAAAATCTACTCTAAAATCAATGCATCTAGTGCAAGCAATCAAATAAGATTAGAAATCACCATCTACACTGAAATCAATGCATCTATTGTAAAAAATATTCTTCCCTCTCTCCCCCCTCCATATATATATCTATATGTCCCTCCATCTTTCCTTCTTTGTTTCTTTATCTCACCCCCAAAAACACACAGACACTCACTCCATATTTATCAATCTCCTTGTCCCTCCCTCCCTGTTTCCATTTATCTCCTATTTCTCTTCACCTTCTATATATATCTCTATCGGCCTTTGTCTCTCTATATCAACCCCAAAACATACACTCTCTTTCTCCAATCTATCACTCCTTCCTCCTCTCACTCCCTCTCTCTCTCTTCCCCTTCCCTCCCTCTCCACCGCTTCTATCTCTCTTCCCTCCTGCTATCCTCTCTCATTCTCCCTCCATATTCCTTATCACTCCTTCTCTCTCTCTCTCTCTCAAACTTTTACTCTCTATGTATTTCTTCTTACCTCCCTCTCTCTCCCCCTACATTTCCATCTCTCTTTCCCTACATCTCTCCACTCTTTCTTTTCCTTTCTCTCTTACCTCTCTCTCTCTTCACCTTCTAACTTTGTCAATATATGCCTCTCTCTCTCATTCTCTCCCCCATTCTCTCAATCTCTTCTTCTTTGTCTCTTTATCTCACCCCAAACATACACACTTTCTCTCCATCTCTCCCTTGTCACTCCCTCACTCTCTCCACTTGTTACTCTCTATGTCTTTCTTCTTCCCTCCCTCTCTCCCCATCCAAATCCATCTCTCTATCCATCCCTCTCCCCCCCATCCAACTCCATCTCTCTATCCCTCCCTCTCTCCCCCCTACAAATCCATCTCTCTATCCCTCCCTCTCTCCTCCCATCTCTCAAGTCCCCTCCCTTTTCCTTCCTCTCTCTCCCTTTCTCTCCTACCTCCCTATCTCTTCCCCCATCCCTCTCTCTCTCTCTCTCCCCTACAATACTCTATATTCCCCCATCACTCTCTTCCTCTCTCTCCCTTTATCACCTCCCTCCCTCTATCTTGACCCCCCCCTCTTTCTGCCCTCAAATCCTCTCTCTTCCCACATGACTCTATCTCTCTCTCCAACAATGTTACTATATCCCTCCCTTTATTCTTCTCTCTCTTTCTCTCTCCCCTTGTCTCCATCACTCCTATATATCTTTATCTCAACTCTAAAAGTACATACTCTCTCTCCATCTCTCCCTTGTCACGCCCTCTCTCTCCACTTCTCACTCTCTATGTCTTTCTTCTTCTCTCCCCCTCCAACTTTGTCTCTCTATCCCTCCCTCTATCCTCCTCTCATCCTCTCTCTCTTCCCCTGTCTCTCTCCCTCTCTCTCTCTTCCCCTGTCTCTCTCCCTCTCTCTCTGTCTTTCTCTTTCCCCTCCAATCATTTCTCATTCTCCCTCCCTCTCTCCTTCTCTCTCTCTCCCACCTCTATATTTATGTCTCCATCTCCCTCTCTTACCCTTCTCTACCTCTCTCGCTCCTCTCCCTCTCTCTCTCTTCATTCCTCCTCTCCCCTCTCCTTTAGTTTATCTCAATCTCTCCCTTCTCATTCCCTCTATTTCTCCACCTCTATCATATTTCTTTGTTATTCCCTCCCATATATATATATATATAACAAATTTAATATTGTATTAATACAAAGTTATTAGATTTAATAATTTTTATATTATAATATATTAATATCAATGTCAGATTTAGTAATAATAATAACAATAATAATATTAATATTTTAATATTAATGTTAGGGTTAATAATGTTTTTTTTCATGGTATTATTATTAATTTGGTCCATGGTATTTTGTCCATCGGCTTCAAATATAATTAGATGTAGATTTCTACTCATATTTGATATATTTTTATTTATTTACTTCACCTTTTTATACCTCTTTTATAAATATGGTAGTTGGTCCATGGTATTAATAATAATTTGTCCCATGGTATTTGGCCCATAGGTTTCACTTAAATAAAACTTCTTTTTAAGTTTTTGTAAATATAAAGAGCTTCATGGAGTAAATATAAAATAGGTTTTATTTATTTACCATACTTCTAGTTTATTTATATTCATAATTAGTTACCATACTTCTAGTTTATTTATTTTATTTATTTATTTACCATATCTCTTTTTTGAGTGTTCGTAAAACTCTTCATATTTTAAATTTATTTTTAATTGTTTATTTATATGGTTATGTAAGTTATTTTTAAAGCCGACATTATTCATATTTTATTTACAAAAAATAGTGTCTTTTTTTTGGCTTCCGACATACTTACACATTGGAGTTATACTGAGCTGTAAAATGCGCCTCTCAAGCCAATAAATATGATTAGTTAGCTTTTTACTTGTGGGAAGTTTATTCATCCTCATGACCTTGCTGTGTTAATTGCAATTACATATTTGAAATTCATATTTAGCTTTATATATCATAGTTACACTCGTACAGCTCCCAGGCATTGGAGAGCACTCCAAGCTCCAAGCTCCTTGGTTCTTGGGAGCTTGGGAGCTTGTAGGGAAGAGCACTCCAAGCTCCAAGCTCCTCGGTTCTTGGGAGCTTGGGAGCTTGTAGGGAAGGCTCCAAAACTTACTTTGGAGCTTTTAGGGAGCTTCACTGCAACAATTTTTTATTTTTTTTGGAGCTTCACTGCAATGAATAAGTGCAAACTTAGGTTTATTTGAAGCTGCCAGCATGAGTGCCGCTTAAACTGATCGAACTGTAGAAAGGGAAGGTATACAAAACAACCAGTTTATTGAAAACCCTTTTATCCCAATGAAAATGAGGCTCCTAGCCAATCTTGATTGGCAATATTTAGATGGAAATAAATTAATTATTTTATTTCTATTTTAAATATATATTATATTATCATTGCTCCCAAATTAAGATTTACCGGCCAAACTTCTAGCCATACCAAATACTCGTTTCAGCATACAGGAAATACCCGCATAACTGCAACATAGCTATATATGTTCACATGTCAATTTGCAATTAGAAACACACATTTTATTGTACTCAATTTAGATGCTTGTGAATGCACATGTGAACATTTCAAACGCAGAAAATAACATAAGAACAGAAAGTCAGTAATGTAAATATGTGGTGAGATTGGAGAAACAGATTTATTCACAAGAAACAGGATAAGAAGTTTTTTCAAACAGAACAGAGATTTCAGAATGAAGGCGTTAGCCTGCAGACATACTGTTAAAGTTTTTAGTTTATCTCTGTGTGACATATTATTACTGGGCTTTGGTTCATCATTTGGAATAATTTTTTAGTTTATCACTGTGTGATATATTGCTACTGGGATTTCGTTCATCATTTGGAATAAATTTTCAGTATTTCAAATACACTTTTCACTTATCGGGGGAAGCTGGAACAATGACTCATCATCACAGAACAATGTCAGACACAATCAAACCCAGTTGGAACAACCTCACTCACATTCGAGGCAGCAGGGTCAATCATCAACTGGGAAAGCTGGGGCAATGCAATTGTTCTAGCTTGACCAGATGATGAAGAGAGTTCACTATGAGAGAAAATAATTTAAACAGTGGTAACCAGAAATCAATAACAATATATTGGAAATCCTCCATATCCATGGTTGCAAGGGATAATCCAAGTGTAAAATTTTCAACAGTCAGTAGCCAAAATGAATCTTATAAAATTTTGAAGTTTCCAATCTCCAACTCACAGATAAGTTCCTACAAATAATTTTAAGGAGTCTGTTCAACTTCTTCACTTCTTCTCATCAATATATTAAGGTTAGCTCAAAATATTTCGTTGTCATTACTGTCTGTGAGGTATCATCTCATCAATATATTAAGGTTTAGCTCAAAATATTTCGCTGCCATTAATGTCTGTGGGGTATTATACTACAATAATTACTGTATTTCAGAAAAAACACAATCTTAGCATTAGCAAGAGAGTCTTCCCCTTACCCTCAAATATGCATACAGTGCAATTATATCATTGCTGAACCCCGCAATTATATCATTGCAGCCAAATATAAAGGTCATGTTTTATTTCCCTGTGGTAATTTGCTGAAGGCTTATTCATGACCTACCTTGGTTTATAGCAAATTGCATATTTAAAAAATCATGACAGGCACAGATGTTAATATCATAAATTGAAATTGGAAAACTCAATTAGCATGCATTTAAGTTTTTATTCTTTTTACAGAAAATATTAAAAATAATTTGAATAGTTTAACTTCTTCTTATTGATAGTGAGTTAACTTATTATCATGGTCATAGCAAGCAGGATGGTCTTTCCCCTCTATCCTCACATACAGTTCAGCTTTGGCATTACTGCACCTAGATATTTTATCATTGCAGTCAAGTATAAAGTTCCATTTTTTATATTCCAAGGCTTATCAATGACCTTGCTTCGCTAATGCAGTACATACCTAAAAACCATATCAGATATGTATGTTCATATCACAATTTGTGCTTGGGTAATTGCAAGTACAAACTTAAAAACTTAAAAAGCATATCAGACATTTATGTTCATATCACAATTTGTAATTGGAAACACAGAATTTTGCAAATATTATGTAATCAGGTTTTCAATCTGACAGTGAACATTAGAAGAGTGGAAATACAAAAGAAAATATGTGTTACATAAGAACCTAGATAGACTAAATTGATTATCAAATGACAAAAATATGTCACAATATATACGCAAACATTCTATAGAAGTACAGCAGGTTTCTGGATGCTACAAGAATTAGCAAGCTAAATCCTCCAGCCTGCAAATGTGCTGTATTTATTCCCTATACTTCTAGATTTCTAGACACTTCTATAATATTAATGGCCATCGATGCAGCTACAAAACGTGCATCTCTGGTCTCAGCTAAGAGCCTTGGCTCTCTTAATAAACTGACAGCCTAAATATATATATGCACAGGAAATGTAACACTATTTAAGAGGACAGAACGTCCTGGATCACTTCTGGGTCCAAAGAAGGCATTTTGGTGAGACACTCGTCCAGCTCAGCGAAAATAGAGAAAGAGGGCGCTTTCTGCAAAGTCGAAGAATCAACTTCACATTTACCAGGTGACATGGAAGCAGAGTCTGCACCACAGATCGTTGAGCTATTGCTGCTTCCGGAAACTTCACACTTGACATTCTCCAGAACTTCATTGTTGGCACTGTGTGCCATCAGACGATTTTCTGAAGAATTTTCCTGGGATAAACGCTGGCAAATCGCCTGGAGCTTCGCATCAACAGAAGATTTCAGCACAGATAACGCATTACCCGGTGGCGAAAGAACATTTGGGCTACCGTTATCCGAATTTGAGAGCAAAAGATACCTCAAGTCCGGAAAATTAAGCCTTGCGTACTCACCACGTAGTTGGTAGGCTGCTGTGTCATATGCAAACGCTGCTTCTTCTGCTGTGTCAAAAGTTCCAAGCCAGAGCCTGGTTCTATTCCTAGGTAATCTTATCTCTGCTACCCATTTCCCCCAGTGCCTCTGTCTTACTCCTCTGTAGAGCTTGGCAGGCCTTGCAATACCCAGTTTTGAATCATTTTTTGCAGAAAGTTTCATGGGCTGAGCTCTAGCCCCAAGTAGGTTCCTTGATAAAGATAAATCCCTCAATTGTTTCAGCTGCTGCTGCTGCTGCTGATAATGGTAGGCTGGAGACCCCAGTACTTGTTGTGAATGGTGGCTTTTGGCTAAGAGAAGCTGCAATTGTAGCTGGTCCATCTGTTGTTTCTTCTGCATCTGTATATTGGCCTGAATCTGCTCATATATTTCAGCTATGCTCAATGGCTGAGATGAACTGACTCCCAGCTGAGAAGAACCCATTTGAGATGAAGGCATAGACTGCAAACCCATATCCATAGCCCGGTCTGGAACAAATGCATATTGCTGCTGATTATTGGCTTCCGACCCATGAAAACTCGGGTACCAAGCCACATCTCCAGCGTTACTGCATCCATTCATTAGCAAATCAGACCAGGAGCCTGAAATAGTGGGTGCACATGCTGACATCTCGGGAACATTTCTAGCAGAATTGTTGCCTAGAAGCCTCGTATGTATCTGCTCCTGATCTGCCCATGAAAAGCAAGAAGAAGAGCCAGAAACACCTACGAGATCCTCGCTGTCAGACAACTCTGGCTTTGAATTTCTCACTGCATAAGGTTCAACTGCTTTCATCAGTTCCTCATAGATTACAGGGTCTGCAAAAAAAGATCCACCATTTATGCTAGGAACATGCGAGGGAAACTCACTCTGCATCGCTCCGGCCATCCTTCTACTAAAATTCTCCAAACACCCAAAAACAAAATTCTCCTGCAGCCTCTGCGAAAACACAGAAAGATAGAAAAAACGACTGCTTGCAATAACTCAATTAAAAGGTACAGAAGAGCCCAACCAACCTGAAACTTACCACTAAAACACCCTACTATTTTTCAGAGGGCACTGATAAATAAAAGTGCCAGAGAGGAGGTCTTTAAAAACTGACCTCTCACTCACCTCTGATTACAGAGCAAGGAGGACCAACAAAATCCCTCCTACACTCTCCTAAACTAAAATTAAACAAGATCTGATGATGCAGACCTAGAAAATATGCAGGATTATTAGCGCATCAAGTGGGATGGAAAAATAACCCACAGCTGATGCCCACAATCCAATGCAAAAAAAACAAAAAAATAAAGAAAAAAAAAATCCTAGAAGCAAAGGAACCAAAAAATTAAAAATCACAGCTTTAATACACAGGCATGGACAATATAAGCAGAGGGAATTTTAGGCTCTGGATCTATGAACCTAGCAACAACCAGATGATGATGAAACCTCAACCAGACACAAGAAAAATGCAAAGAATGCATAGAGATATGAAGAAGAATGGGATTGTAAGAAGCGGGAGACAGAGAACAAGGCATCAAACGACGACTCCACTCACTCTCAAGGCTCTCCTCTCCACATTAGATTGATCCTTCCTCACCTCCCTGCGTCTCTATATAAGCCCACCCCGCAGCCTTTTCTGTCTTTTCAGCCCCCAAAACGTTGCTTAATTAATTGGATTATTAATCTAAACTTTCCTGCGCCCATTGTTATTATACAGATCAGATTCCACGCCTCCTCTCTTTTTCCCGTTTCCCGGTCATCCATATGCGGTAGCTGGTATACCAATTAATGGATCAAAGCGGAAACAACGGTGTCCAATCCCGGCTCACCACGTTCTTTCTTTTTCCCTCTTATTTACAACTGTACGCGGCTTATCCTGTAATGTGTGGTGCTGTGCTGGATGAAGAACACGGGATATGACTTTGACCTGGAGGTCTCCATCTGATGGCCCATGTGCCATTACGTGGGCATATGGTTTTAACAGAGCCGGCTAATCATGTATTGCGTGGGCATATAGTTTTAACAGAGGTGTAAATATTTCCTTTTGGTTGGGATTTGAGATTTTTTTGGGTTATCACTAAATTATAAGTTATTGGTATATTTGATTTGGGGATTGTCTTAGTAGCTGATTGTTTCATCTAAAACTTTGCTCAAATTAAATTACTGTTGTATATACTCTTGATATTAGATTATTGTTGTATATACTCTTGATATTAGAGTGACAACTGAAAAGTTTCATCTTCGCTCAAATCACTGTTATGTACTCTTAATATTATAATAATAGCCCAAAAATCTCATTTTGAATTTCACCCAAATTACTTTTCTCAAATTATTATTATGTATACTCTTAATAATATAGTGATAGCTGAAAAGTTTCATTACTGTTATGGATACTCTTAATATTATAGTGGTTGTTAAAAAGTCTCATATACTCTTAATATTATAGTCTCATTCTGAATCTCACTCAAATAGCTTAGCTGTATACTTCTAATATTATAGTGTAGCTGAAAAGTCTCATCTTAAACCTCACTTAAATTACTGTTATGTGTATTTTTAATGTTATAATGTTAACTGAAAATTTTCATCTTAAACTTGCTCAAATTACTGTTATATATATTTTTAATAGTAAATTTGCTTAAATTACTATTATATATACTTTTAATGGTAATTTATATATACTCTTAATATTATAATAGTAAAAAATTTCTCATCTTAAACTTTGCTCAGATTACTGTTGCATTATCAATTCACCATAATTATATATATATGGTTATAAAACTGGAAGATGCAATAGAATTTCCATTTCTTTTCTTTACCTGGTATAAATTTACAAAAAAAGAAATCAGTAAAACTGAGATTATTTTTAGATTATGGTTAAACTTTAAAATTATTATCACATTTTTAAATTAAAAAAAAAAACACTTTTACTTCAAAAGTAATTTTACTGGAACAAGTTATCATGTGACCATTCCCACCAAACCCTAACCCTCCCATCTCTGCCATTTTGAACTCTGTAACGTAATGTGAACACAATCAGATCCGTAAGAGGAAACTTAGATAATGTGACTTGAATGGATGCTTTGATTTGATATGCCAAACCCTGAGAAGACAGAATTATGAGACTTTCTCATCCTCACCTAATGAACACAGCAGGGTTGTTGTGAGTTGTAAGCAACCAACAATAATTAAAAGAAAAAAAGTAAAAGCAGACTTGACCTGTGAACTCTTACACCACCGGTAAAAATTACCCATGATTCCCTTCTCTTCCCCAAAGGTTTCTATTATTCTACTTGCAGATGAAGTTTATTATCATGAACCTTCTCTGGTAGCTTGGGGATTTAACTAATGGTTCCTCCCTTGGCCTTTCGTGTATGGAAAGGTGAGTTTTTGTATAGATTCTCCAAAAGCCAGAAAACAACTGCAGTGGGCCATGCTCAGAATAGTCTAGAATTCAGGTAAAACAACCCCAGTGGCCAGTGTGGCCCATGACAAGAACAGTCTAGAATGTGAAAAAAAAAAAATCCTCTCAACTCAAATTGGGCAGGCCATGTTGTTATTGATGAAACTCATGCTGCTTTTGATGAGGTGGGTTCATGTTGCTTTCTGGTAGTGATTGTGATTGATGAGGATGAGAACTTGAAATGCAAGAGGAATATTATATTATACAACTTGGGAAGTTAAAAACATTATAGGAATATTATATTATACAACTTGGGAAGTTAAAAACATTAAAACCAGAATTCCCTTAGCAATTTCTTTCTTCCAAGTATTACCAAGCACTTTATTCTGTAATAGTTGCAGGCCCACCAATAAAGGTATAACAATTAGATTCCAAGTTTAACATCGTCCTTTATACAATGGCTAATGGAGTATCTTCAAAGAGGGGACACTCATTATGCATTACAAAGAAAAATCTAATCATATATAAAAGAGGTTGTACCAAAGCATATATCTATACATAATATTGTACCTTAGATTATAATTTTATTCCATCATCATAGCCAAGTAATGATCATGGAGTGTCAGATTAAATGTATGTGTATATCATATTTCACCAAACAAAATTAATTTTGTTAAATATATATATATATATATCTATATATATATATATATATATATAATATGCATTATCAGAATAGTTTAAATGCATCTTTGTATTTTATTCAATTTAACAATAGCAATTTATTCAATATATCAAAATATTTTATTATTTATTAAAATTGAATTTTTAATAAAATAATATATAAAGACAATTTATTAAACTATTGTTTATCAAATTGAATTGTTATATATATATATATATATATATTATTTTATATTAAAAGTTAGTTGTTTCTTCGACTTTACTTCTATGTTTTCTTAAATGTTATTTTTTCAACTAATTTTATTATATTCTCTTTAAATTATTTTAAATAATATTTTTTATATTTTAATTTATAATTTATAATTTGTTATTAATTTACAAATATGTGGCATAATGTAAGAGAAAGTGTTAGTTTTTACCTTCTAGTATTTTATATATTTACAATAATATTTCTTCTTTTGGTTTTTTAGGTTGTTTTTATCTTCTAGTTTCACATTGTTATGTACCTAGTTTGCCTTTGTTGGTCATCTAAGTGTTCTAAGTAAGAAGTTATTTTTTTCTCCAATCAAATATTTCTCTACTAGAGACTAAATTACATCTAACACTTGTAGGACTTATTTCTATACATAATAAATGGTAGAATTAAAAATATTTGATTGAAATTAAAAGAAAAATCTAATTATAATCCAAATGCATGCTTATGAACAACAATTTCATCACATAATCGATTTCATATGCATAATTCTAATTTTAAATAAAGTTGAAACCTTGAAGAAAAATATCCTTAAAGGGCGATGAAAATGAAATATGACAATATTAAACAATTAGATTTGGCACACAAGACATAATTCACTTTTAAAGGGGTTCAACAACTTGACAAAGCATTCATAATCAAAAGCAACTATCTTAATATATATTTCATGGAATCCATTAACATAAATAAATTAACTAAAATTCCACATCAAATCAACCGTTTTCATAAAAAAAAACATGAATTTCAAAAACATAAATCTAAATGTTATAATATTTTGTATAGAAAAAAAGATAAGTAGTCCACCCTATTGGTTGCAAATGAGATTGCCATCTTTGAAATTTGTTTATGAAATTACCATGACAAAGACAAGTTTACTAGACATAAAACTCCATGTGAGATGGTTTGGGATTATGAACAAGAAGGGTAAAGAGAAGTCTACTTGTTTTAAGAAAACAAGTAAGTTTAGTTCTAATTTGAATTTTTTAATAAAATATAAATGAGATTTATTTTTAAACTTGAATGTGCATGTTTTTTTGTGTGTAAACATATACTTTATAACAAATTTCATATATATTATATTATAAAATTTATATTTATTTAAATATTATATAAATATTATTAATATTTATTAAAAAATTTTATCATTATTTACATATTTTTTAATTAAAAATGCGATTGGAAATGGAAGGTTTACTTAATAACTTAATACAATGGTCCAAAGAAACTTTTTGTTGCATGGACATATTTCATGGTTTCATTAAATCACCATTTAAAAACTCGTAGTCATATATGGATCATGAAGGGAATATTTGATGGCTACCTCGAGGTTTGAGAACACATTACATTACAATCCATTTGACCATCTTTTAAAAATCCATGGTCATATGTGCCAAATGAGTCACCAAGGGGAACATTTGAACTGTTCCAAGGATAGATTATGTTTCACTGCCATTTAAAAATATCTTGAAAAATATTTATTAAAAGACAAGGAAGTTGAATTGAACATCTGTCAAACCAAACCCTGGCCAAACTTACAAACTTCGAATATCAAAGTTCAAGTTCAACAAATCCTATGACATTAATAAAACTCACTCAACTAAATCTGGAAATCCCATTAGGAAACTCACCCATCCTTCAATCAACCACCGATTCTTTCCCCCACATCCATACACAACACAAGATTTTAATTTCCCTTCTCTGACACACATTGATCCCTCTTGAAAGTCACCCCTTGTAGTACTCCAATGTAGGCATGGGAAGTCTAATTGTATTGATTTTCCTCTAGGTTCTTAATATGGTAGACCTTGGCTTAACTAAAGCTAATTAATGGCACATACATAGAGATTTGTAGGTCAAATGTCTATTCTAGTCTCACATATTATATTATCCATAGATTCCCATTCCTTTTCGTACTAGACACATCAATTCTCACATGCTCATAATGCTCACAAGCTCATTTGACTTATTGGTGTAGATTAAAAATAGAGGGTATCCATGGATACATGTGAATTTCCATCAAGTTAATTGCAAAATTTGGTAGGAAGCAAATGGAATAATGGTTAGGAGAGAAGGAAGCATGCTAAGTTGCATGCACACAAACCTATTAAATTATTATTCATCAGATTGAATTGTCATATAAAACAATATATATTATCTTAAAAGAAATGAAAATAAAAGTATTAGTCCATTATTGAGCTTTTTACTTTATATAAAAGATTAATTGTCTCTCTGATTCGACCCTTAATTTTGTGATTTTTTTAATGTCAATTTTCCAACTAGTTTTGTTATACTTTTCATTAGATACTTAAAATGGTAGTTCTAGGTTTTTAATTTATAAATTTGACATTTCACTAATTTACAAATATTTTGTGCAATGTGGGAGAAAGAGTATTTGAATTTATACCTCCTCATTTGTACATATTTGGGATAACATTTACTCTCTTGGCTTCTTGGGTTGTTCTCATCTTTCCATTTCACATTTTGCCAATTTGTCTCATCCTTCCATTTCATAGTTTTCCAATTTCCCTCATCTTTCAATATTATATTCTGTCATGTAGTCCGCATTTATTGGTCATTGAAGTATTTCGATTAAAAATTGATTCTTCTCTCCTGTCAAATTTCCCTATTAGAGACCCAATTGCATCTAACAATCCAAGAGTTATTTCCTATGCATAACAAAAGGTATAATTAAAAATGTGTGATGGAAATTAAAAGGAAAGAATAATTATAGTCCAAATAGATGCTTATGAACAACAATCACATTACATAGCCAATTCTATATGCATAATTTTATTCTTAAACAAAATTTAATCATGAAAGAAAATATGCTCACATAGTCATGAAAATGAAACATAACTATATCATATAATTAGATTTGGCATCTAATACATAATTCACTTTTAAAGGAAGCAAACGGTTTGGAAAGAATATATATATATATATATATGAAATTCATGAATTCTCTTTTATGAAATTCACTGATTTGATGTGGAATCTTACTTAGATTATACATGTTAATGGGTTCCATGGAATATATTAGAATTATTGTTTATATAAACAATAATTCTAATATATTCCATGGAACCCATTAACATGTATAATCTAAGTAAGATTCCACATCAAATCAGTGAATTTCATAAAAGAGAATTCATATAAACAATAATTCTAATATATTCCATGGAACCCATTAACATGTATAATCTAAGTAAGATTCCACATCAAATCAATGAATTTCATAAAAGAGAATTCATGAATTTCAAAAACATAAATAGAAATATAATATTTCACATAAAGATAAAGAAAAATATTTATCTTTCATCATTAATGGTCCACCACATTGGTTGCAAATGAGATTTCCTCCTTGAATAAGGATTATGAAAATACAAAGAAGAATATAAGTCTACTTGCTCTAAAACTTAGTCAACTAAATCCATGGACTCAAGAATTCCAACAATACTAGACATCTACCACCATATACCACCATAGTTATTCAAATTCCTCCTTGAATAAAGATTATGAAAATACAAAGAAGAATATAAATCTACTTGTTGTAAAACTCAATCAACTAAATCCATAGACTCAAGAATTCCAACAATACTAAACATCTACCACCATATACCACCCTAATTATTCAAAACTTCCAGTAGTTACCTCACCCTTCCTTTAATAAACCACTAACACCTTCCCACATCCATACACAACACAAGGTTTGAATTACTCAACCACTAACACCTTCCCACATCCATACACAACACAAGGTTTGAATTACTCAACCACTAACACCTTCCCACATCCATACACAACATAAGGTGGTTTGAATTGTCCTTCTCTAATGCGCATTGATCCCTCGTAAAAGCTACCCCTTCTCCTACTCTAATGTAGGAATAAGGAATCTAAATGTTTTGATTGTACTTTGGATTTAGGATAATAAACCTTGGCTCAACTAAGCTAATTATTGGCACAAACATAGTTCAAATGTCTCTTCTAATCTCACATATTATATTATCCATGGATTCACAATCTTTTTCATACTAGACATATCAATTCCCATATGTCATAAGTTCATGGAAGTATTGGTGTAGATTGCAAATAAAAGGCATTTGTGGATACGTGTGAATTTCCCTCGGGTTGATCATGGCATTTGGTAAGAAGCAAATGGAATAGTGGTTAAGAGAGAAGCAAGCACACATAATTGCATGCACAAAAATATTCTAAATTATTAATCATTCGATTGAATTGTCACAAAAAACGGTTTATATTATTTTCAAAGAAAGGAAAGTAAAAGCATTACTCAATAATAAGATTTTGAGCTTTTTTATTTATATTATGGATTAGTTGTCTTTTTTACTTTACTCTTAATTTTTCTTTTTTTAATGCCATTTCCTCAATTGATTTATTTTATTAAATATTTTTAAAATAGTAATTATTCGTTTTTAATGTATAAATTTGCCATTTCATTAATTTATAAATATTCTAGACAATTTAGGAGAAATGATTGTTTAGATTCTAACTTCTAATTTATACATATTTGAGATAACATGCACTTTTTTTTGTTTTTTGTTTTATTGTTCTCATCTTCTTGTTTTACATATTGTCAATTGTTCTCATCTTCCATTTTCACATTTTTTCATGTATATAGCTTGTCTCCTTTGGTCACTGAAGTGTCTCAATTTAAAAATTATTCTTCTCTCTAATCACTAGAGGCTCAATAACATCTAACAATTTTAAGACTTATTTCTTATTTCTATAATATCTCTGGTGAAAATTCCATGTAATAAAGTTAAAAATAATAACCACAGTTGATGGGACACTTATTCCAAGCTGAATGTTGGGAAAAAAACCCTAGTGGGTGTTAATTTGGTTTATTATGGCTAAAGAAATTCGCAAAGGCAAAGGAAAAGGCTTTAGAAAGGAAAAATGGAATATTTGGCACATTTATTTATGAAAATAAAGGAAATTAGGAGAAAAGGGAGATGAAAGGTTAAAGGTTACATGTGAAGAGGAAAATGAAGGAAAATAATGGAAAATGAAGAAAATAGAGGCATCTTCTATAAAAAGGCTTATGAGGATCGGTTGGTACCTTTTTCAGTGCATTTTTTTGCAGCTCTCTCATTGTTATCTCTCTCTCACTCTCACTCTTGGGTAAGAAAGTAGGAAAGCAAGAAGAAGGAGGAAGGAAGTAAGGAGGAGCAGGAATCAAGTAGGTATAACAAGATTCTTTCCAGGTATTGATTTTGTATGAATGTTTCCCTTGATAGATTTGGCATGCATGGTATTCTATGTGGTTCTTTTCTGTATTGGCATGGTTTTTTGCCAGGTGCGACAGTGTATTCGGCCTAGCCTTTCCATTTCCGGATAGCCATGGTGTTGTGGAGTTCTCATGTTTGGTTTAGCTTGATTTTTGAATGGATTCAAAGCTGAGTGAGGTGGATCTATGAATGATTATGGAACCAGATCATGTGTTGCCTCGGTTTAGGGCCTAGTAATCTGGGTTTTGATTGTGGTAAATCCTGAGAGGTGGGTTTGATCTCCATTCAGGCTTAGGAACCATGGGTTTGGGATATAAACTAAATACTAGAGAGTATGTCTTGGTTTAGGGCCTAGTGACCCTTGATTTAGACTGTGGGTAGCGGTAAATCCTGAGAGTCTAGGTGAAAAAAAAAATCACAGTTTAGGTGGAGAGAATTCGGTGAAATCCATGCTTGTGTTGGCCTAGTGATCATGTGTGGATCACGGCAAAGCCTGATTTATATTTGATGAGGGTTAGGTGATTTAGCCTCGGGATGCCCTCGTTGGTTCTTTCGGTTTGAGTCTCACATTCATGCTTGGAATATGGCACGAGGGTGATTGGATGAAGAGAGATTTGGCTCAACCAATCTTTGGTCGGGTGGAACGTGGAAGTCCCATCTCCAGTTGCTTCTTACACTTATTAATGAGAAGCTCATTCCTTTGGTATTTGAATTATAATTGCATTGGTTATTATGTGGATTCTATCGCTGTTGTATACATGGTATTTCCATTTTTATTATTTTGGTTATAAACATGTATTTTAGTAGTGATGATGTATAGCTCTATCCATGTTTTTACTTATAAATCAATGCATAATGAATCTATGGTCAAATAGATTGTATTGCATCTTATAATGTAGGGGAGAAATGCTTCATAGCGATTCTTAGATAAGAATGAGATCCCTTTGCTTTGTTCTGTTGTTTACACTTGTAGATTCAATGTTTGTGACATGTTTGAAAAAATGCTTGTCATAGCTAGGAGGGGTCTAGATGATTTCTTAATGATGTGATTTCTTACTTATCATTATCCTTTTGTTATTTATCATCTCTGAACTTTTCATGAAGTTATGGACAGGGCATTGGGTTTCGGCCCTGAAAAGGTGGCTCAAATCTCGGGTTTGCAGACACAAAAATGAGCATTTGGGGCCTTGGCCGCTGGCATGCAGTGTTATGACTATGGTTATATTCTCCTAGTTGTTGGCATGTTGTGTTATTCCTTTGGCTATGGCTCAAAGAGGTCAAATTGTCAATGTGAACTAGGGGTAAGAGGTCTTAAAGGTTGGGTTAGCTCCTAGGGGTGTCATTGATGATGTACAAGGTATGTATGTTATGTTTTTATCGGTTCCACTTCCTTAAGGTCAGCTAGGAGGTCGAATCTCATTATAGTAGCTTCTTGTCACAAGTTTACCCAGGTTGCCTAGTTACTTAGGTAGACGTGGGAAGAGGGTGTTACAAAGTGGTATAAAACCATGGTTCAACCCTTGGACTAGATAGGCGATGTGTTGGTAATGCTTTTCTATTGGTTGCATATGTGTTTCTCATACCTATGATGTATGTGTTTGTGGCATCCGTGTTGTTTTGGCCATGGTGGTAGTGGTGTCACCATGGAAGGATTGATGATGTTTTTGTCAACATGTTGTCATGTGTATATGATTGGTTATGTGTTGTTCATGCTTATATATTTCCCATGCACACTTGCTTTCATATTGTTACATGTTGAATATGCATTGCTTGTTTATGCTAGGTCACATATTGGTCTTTCTTGTGTGTTTTCCATGTATGCTTGCTTGTGTGATGTCATATGTTGAACATGCATTGGTTGTTCATGCTTGGTTACATGTTGCTTATGCTTGTGTATGGTTTGTGCTTGTCATGGTGTGTGGTCAAGTTGCATTGGCATGGTTATACATTAGGTAATGTTGTGTATTTGGTATGGGCATGCATTAATGACTGGACTCCAACTAGAATGATGTTTATGCATTAGAATACCATGTGTTATGAGTTTATATGTTGTTATGATTATATATACACATGTACTATGCTGATTGGTTGATCTTGCAAGATGTATCCTCCCCAAATTACACTAAGGTACGTTGGTTTATTTAGCTGACATATTATGTCTTATAGGAGAAATATCAAAATGGATAGAAATATGGTAGACTACAAGGACTCTCCCTATGAGTCATAGGAGTGACATGGTGGGCACTCTTCTGATTTGGCAGGCACATTGAGAAGCCTAAAGGAGGAAATAAGGAGTTTTAAGGCAAACAATGACAGGATCATACGAGCACAAGAGAAACAAGTAGAGGTGAATGCAATACTTCTTCAGAGCTTGTAATATTTGCAAAAACAAGGGCCACTTAGGATAAGCTATGGACATGATGAAAAAACTAATGGGGCATATGGCAGTAGGCATCCTGGCAGATACAAGTCATATACAACTGATACAGTGAGATATGGAAGGTTTTTGGACACTCTGGATAGGAGGGGCGATGAGTACAGGTACCATTCTAGTCCTGATTTGGATAGACATCATGATCGTCATCAGTATCATCCTTATAGGAGAAGTGATGGGGGATACATGTCAAATGAATTTAAGAAATCAAAGCCACCTACTTTCGATGGGGACTTGAAGAAACCAGAAAAGGTAGAAGCTTGGATACTTGGGATGAAGAATTTCTTTGAGTTGCATGAGTATTAAGATAACATGAAGGCCAATATTTCTATATTCATCCTTAGAGGTAAAGTAGAAAACTGGTGGGAAGATGTGAAGTGTGTTAGACACATCATGAAAGGTGACTATAGTTGGCACTAGTTCAAAAGACTTTTCAAGAAGAAATACTTGTCAAAGAGGTACTCTGACAGCAAGGCCAAATTACTTTATGATCTAAAGATGGGATCAATGACAAATGAGGAGAATATGACAAAGTTATTGGATCTATTAAGGTATGTACCATATATTGAAGATGAGAAGGATAAAGTTCAATGATTTTTTAGTGGTTTTCGATTAGTATTCAAAGATCAGATTGAGTAAGATGAGCCTCATACACTAGAGGAAGTCATTGGGAAGCTGAAGCATTGCTATGAATATTCAAAGCGCAAGAATGAGTCTCAGCAAGGATGGAAAGGGAAGGACAAAGGTAAAGGTAAATGGCATCCGAAAAGAGAAAGGCCTTATAATGCAGAAGAGAAATAAAATGCGGCACCACAAAAGAAGTTTAATGGAGGTGGACAGGGACATAGGACACAACAACAACATAGATCACAACAACATCATGGAGGTAATTGTACATGATAGTTGGAGTGATGGACATGCAGTGGGGAGCATATTAAGAGATATTTTCCATATAGTTAGGGAGGTAATCCTAATATATACAAGGTGCATGAGGAGTAGACTGTTGGGGATGTTGGGTAGAGAATTCCTCGTATTTATGCAGCGATGGAAAATGGGCAGGCAGATCATCGGCCTTCTACCATTGAGATGGAATTTAATCTTTGTGATCAAGTTATTTCTATTTTGATTGACCCTAGATCTAATATAGCTATGTTAGTCCTGACTTGGTGGATAAGTGTTGTTTGAGTAAATAAATTCATGTAGAATCTCAGTTAGTGTATTTGGCCACAGGTATGAAGAAAAGAGTTCACCATTGGGTAAGATCTTGTGCATTTGAGTTAAATGGTATGCCTACAACAATGCACTTGAACATATTGCCATTGGGATCATACATTATGTTATTGGGTATGGATTGGTTATATATTCACAGGACCAAGGTAGATTTCTATGGAAAATCCATGGAGTGCTTGGATGACAATGGGGAACCAAGAGTCTTACATGGAAAGAAGAAAGCCACATCGGTTAGGACAGTGACAACCATGCAGGCCAAGCACAGACGTAGGAAAGGGTGTGTGCTATTTGTAGTTCATATATATAGTGACAAAGGTAAGGAGGTTGAGGATGTATATATTTTGAGCAGGTATCCACTTTTGGAGCATTTTCAGTATGTGTTTCTAGAAAAGATTTCAGAGTTTCCACCTCACAGGGAGGTAGAATTTTCTATTGAGTTGATGCCAGG
Organism: Pinus albicaulis; assembly: GCA_034641835.2. Lineage (NCBI taxonomy): Eukaryota > Viridiplantae > Streptophyta > Pinopsida > Pinales > Pinaceae > Pinus > Pinus albicaulis. The sequence continues at coordinate 39,919,990 of CM076574.1, forward strand.
AGAAACTTTAGCATTAAAAGCACGTTACAGGATGAGCACACTTGAGTTTGTAGAATTAAAGTTACAACTGAAAGAGATGCTTGATAAATGGTACATTAGGCCAAGTGTATTGCCATGGGGCTCACCGGTGTTGTTTGTGAAGAAGAAAGATGACACTCTCAGATTGTGCATTGACTACAGGAAGTTGAACAAAGTGACCATCAAGAACTAGATTGATGATCTGTTTGATCAACTAAAGGGAGCAGCAATGTTCTCTAATATTGACTTGAGATTGGACTATCATCAATTACGCATCAAAGATCAAGACATCTACAAGACTGCATTCAGAACCAGGTACGAGAATTATGAGTTTGTTTTAGTTCCATTCGGTTTGAATAATGCCCCATCTACATTTATGTGTTTGATGAACAATGCATTGTGTCTATATTTGGAAAAGTGTGTGATTGTGTTCATTGATCACATATTGGTGTATTCTAAAAATGAGGAAGAGAATGCCGAGAATTTGGCAGCAGTATTGAGGTTGTTGAGAGGGAATTAGTTATATGTTAAGCTCAACAAATGCAGTTTCTTCCATACTAAGGTACATTACTTGGGACATGTTGTCTCCAAGGAGGGAATTGTAGTAGATCTAAAAATGATAAGGGACATCATGGAGTTGGTATCTCCTAAGAATGTAGATGAGGTGAGATCATTCATGGGATTGGAAGCTTATTACAGGAGGTTCATCAGGAAATTCTCACAAATTTCTTATCTTATTACATCACTGTAGAGAAAAGGTAAGAAGTTTGATTGGAAAGAGGAGTGTGAGGTTAGTTTTGAGCATCTTAAGTAGTTGTTGACACATGCTCTAGTGTTAAAGATTGTGTATCCAGACAAGTAGTTTGTAGTATGTATAGATGCATGCAAGAGAGGACTTGGTGGAGTCCTTATGCAATATGGACAGGTAGTATGTTATGAGTCACCAAAACTAAATGAGCACGAGCATAACTACCTGACACATGATCTTAAGCTAGTAGTGATCATTCATGCATTGAAGATGTGGAGGCACTATCTTCTTGGTAGGTGGTTTGTATTGATGAGTGACCACATTAGGTTGAGGTACTTGTTTAACTAACTGAATTGGAACACCAGACAAGTTATATGGTTGGGCATGATCAACGTGTTTGACTTCGATATCATGTACATTAAGGGAAAATATAGCATGGTCGTAGATTCTCTTAGAATGTAGGTACATGTAAATCACATAGTAGCTATGAGCTTCTATGGGACAAACTTACAGGATATGATCTTGCAGGCAAGTCAGCTTGATCACATGTATATGGAGATTGTGCACTTATTGCAGCAGAGTACAGGTAGTGCGACATGTACAGGTATAAGTGTTGGTACAGGTAGAGGTGGTAGTACAAGTGCAGGTGTATATAATTTGGATTGCCATCTCATAGCGGATGGATTGGTTAGATTTAGGGAAATGATATATGTGTCAGACAATGGTGAGCTCAGGAAGGTGATCTAAGGGAGTTTGACACGAAACCATATTCAGGTCACCTGTGCTACCAGAAGACATTGACTATAGTGAAGAGATTCTATTATTGGAAAAATCTAAAGAATTATGTGGTAGATTTTGTAGATAGATGTATGGATTGTCAGATGATTAAACCAGAGTGTAAAAATCCAAGTGGACTACTACAACCGATTGGGATTCCAGAGTGGAAATGGGAGGTCATTTCCATGGAATTCATCACAGGTTTTCCTAAGACAGCTAGACAACATGATTCCATCATGGTTGTTGTGGATAGGTTAACAAAGGTTTCACATTTCATTCCGGTGAAGACTACATACCTAGCTAGCGATGTAGCACAAGTGTTCATCAGAGACATAGTCATATTGCATGATGTCCCAAACAAGCTTGTGTCAGATAGGGATGAAAATTTCACTTCCAAGTTTTGGAAGGATTTGTTTGCAGGTTTGGGCACTTAATTGGCCTTCGACATAGCTTATAACCCGCAGACAAATTGAGAGGGTCAACATGATATTGGAGGATATGTTGAGGATGTATGTGATGCATCAGAAGTGCAAGTGGGAAGAGTATCTTCCATTGGTAGAGTTCGTGTACAACAACGAGAACCGGGAGTCATTGAAGATGAGTCTATTTGAGGCTATTTATGGGTGGATTTGCAACACTCCTATTAGTTGGAGTGATCCGGTTAATAGGGTACTGATTGGACCAGAGATGCTGGCAGAAATTGAACAGGAAATACAGGTGCTTAAGAAGAAATTGAAAGCAACGTATGATAGGAAAAAGAGTTATGCAGACAAGAATAGGTTGTTCAAGGAGTTTCAGGTTGGGGATCAGGTGTACTTACGTATCAATCCCAAGAAGAGTTTCTTGCAGATTGGATCATGTTCCAAGCTAGAACCACAGTTTTGTGGACCCTTCAAGATCATTAAGAGGATTGGACCAGTGGCCTATCGACTTGCACTTCCTTCCATAATGAAATTCCATAATGTTTTTATTGCTTAGAAGTATATGAAATATTTTGATCATGTGATTGATTGATCTGTATTATAAGTGGAACTCGATGGAGAATTCTGGTCAGAACCTCAATGTATATTGCAGAAAAAGGTGCTCATGCTCCGGAATCAAGCAATAGTGCAAGTTAAAGTGCAATGGAAGCACTTTGGGCCTAATGAAGCTACATGGGAGATGGCGGAATAGATGCGGGCCATGTATCCTTCCTTATTTTCTAGTTGAGGCAAAGAAATTTTGGTGTGATGTTGGTATATGTTTGGTGATGTTTTGATATATGTTTTGATGTGATGTTAGGGTTTATGTACATGTGTATGGATGTAAATACCACCATGAGATATGTTATAAAGCTCCAATAAGTGGTATGGGTTTCATGTCATTATAGTTGTCATCTTGTTATGATGTCATGTTGGTTTGATTTTTAGCAGGGTGATCATTGTAAATACTACATCGAGCTACGTTATAAAGCTCCATGGGAAGTATGGTTGCTTTTCAATGATTTGCTGAGGTATATGTGTGGTTGAACACCTAGGTCAGTGTCCCCTAAGGGGGAGGGTTTTGTAACCTCCATGGTGAAAATTCCATGTAATAAAATTAAAAATAATAACCACGGTTAATGGGACACTTATTCCAAGCTGAATGTTGGGAAAAACATCCTAGTGGGTGTTAATTTGGTTTAATATGGCTAAGGAAATTGGCAAATGCAAAGGAAAAGGATTTATAAAGGAAAAATGGCATATTTGGCACATTTATTTATGAAAATAAGGTAAATTAGGAGAAAAGGGAGATGAAAGGTCACAGGTTTCATGTGAGGAGGAAAATGAAGGAAAATAATGGAAAATGAAGAAAATAGAGGCCTCTTCTATAAAAAGGCTTATGAGGATTAGTTGGTACCTTTTGTCAGTGCATTTTTTTGGATCTCTCCCATTATTCTCTCTTTCTCTCTCTCTCACTCACTCTTGGACACTTATAGTTTTTGGATAACTTTGGCATTGGAGCAAGAAAGGCAAGAAAGCAAGAATAAGGAGGAAGCAAGCAAGGAGGAGCATGAATCAAGTAGCTACAACAATATTCTTTGTAGGTATTGATTTGCATGTATGATTTCCTTGCTATATTTTTCATGCATGGTATGCATGTGGTTCTTTACAGTCTTGGTATGGAAATTTTCCAGGTGTGACAATGTATTCAACCTAGCATTTCCATTTGCATATGGCCATCGTGTTGTGCAGTTTTCATGTTTGGCTTAACTGGATTTTTGGATGGATTCAAAGATAAGTGAGGTGGATCTTCGAATGATTATGGAACTAGTTCATGTGTTTCCTCAGTTCATGGCCTAGTAATCCAGGTTTGGATTATGGTAAAGCTTGAGAGGTGGGTTTTATCTCCATTTAGGCCTAGGAATATTGTGTTTTGGATATACAGTAAAGCCTGGAGAGTATGTCTCGGTTTAGGGCCTAGTGACCCCTGATTTAGATTATGGTTTGCAGTAAAGCCTGAGAGACTAGGAGACATGAAAATTCCTCACGGTTTAGGTAGAGAGAATCTGGTGATATCAATGCTTGTTTTGGCCTAGTGATTGGGTGTGGATCACAGTAAATCCCGATTTCTATTTGATGAGCATGAGGTGGTTTAGCCTCGGGATGCCCTGGTTGGCTCTTTCAGTTTGAGTCCCACATTCATGCTTGGAATATGGCACAGGGGTGATTGGCTGAAGAGATATTTGGCTTAGCCAATCTATGGTCGGGTGGATCATGGAAGTCCCATCTCCAGTTGGTTTTTACACTCTTTAATGAGAATATCATTCCTTTGGTATTTGAAGTACAATTTCACTAGTTATTATGTGGATTCTATTATTGTTGTATCCATGGTATTTATGTTGTTATTATACTAGTTATAAGAAAGTATTTTATCAGTGGTGATGGATATCTCTATCCATGATTTTACTTGTAAATGAATGCATGGTGTATCTATGGTCAAATAGATTTTATTGTAGGCTTATGATGTAGAGGAGAAATGCTTCATAGCTATCCTCAGATAAGTATGAGATCCCTCAGCTATGTTTTGTTGTTTACACCTGTAGATTCAATGTTTATGACATGTTTGAAAAAATGCCTATCATGGATAGGAGGGATCCAGATGAGTTCTTAATGATGTGATTGGTTTCTTATCATTGTATTGTTGTTATTTATCATCTTTGAACTTTTCATGAATTTTTGGGTGGGCCACTAGTTTCTTGGCCTGAAAGGTGCCTCAAATCCCGGGGCGGCAGACACATAACGAAGCATTTAAAACCCTAACCACTGGCATGCAGTGTTATGCCTGTGACTGTAGCCTCTTAGCCACTGGCATGCAATGTTATGCTTATGAATATAGTCTCCTGGCCACTAGCATGTTGTTTTATGCCTACGACTATGGTTCAAAGAGGTCAAAATGTCAGTGTGACCCAGTGGTAAGAGGCCTAAAAGGTTGGGTTAGCTCCTGGGGGTGTCATTGATGATGTACAAGGTTTTTATGTTGTGTTTTTGTTGGTTCCACTTCCTTAAGGTCACAGAGGTTGAATCTCATTATATTAGCCTTTCGTCAAGGCAAAGGATTTGGAAAGGAAAAATGACATTTTTGGCACATTTATCTACGAAAATAAGGGAAATTCGGAGAAAAGGGAGATGAAAGGTCACAGGTTGCATGTGAGGAGGAAAATAATGGAAAATGAAGAAAATAGAGGCATCTTCTATAAAAATGCTTCTGAGGATCAATTGGTACCTTTTGTCAATGCATTTTTTTGGATCTCTCTCATTACTCTCTCTCTCTCTCTCACACACACACACACACTCTTGGAAACTTATATTTTTTGGAGAAATTTGATGATTGGAGCAAGAAAGGAAATAAAGCAAGAATAAGTATGAAGCAAGCAAGGAGGAACATGAATCAAGAATCTACAACACGATTATTTGCAGGTATTTATTTGCATGTATGATTTTCTTGCTATATTTCGCATTCATGGTATTACATGTGGTTATTTTCTGTCTCTGCATCATCCTAGCCTTTCCATTTTCCGGATAATTGTGTTGTTGTGGCGTTCTCATGTTTGGTTTAGCTATATTTCTATATGGATTTGAACATGAGTGAGGTGGATCTCCAAATGACTATGGAATTGGTTCATGTGTTTCCTTGGTTTAGGGCCTCGTAATATGGGTTTGGATTGCGATAAAGCCTGAGAGGTGGGTTTTCTCTCCATTCAGGCCTAGGAATCTTGGGTTTGGGATATACGGTAAAGTATGGAGAGTATGCCTCTGTTTAGGGCCTAGTGACCCCTGATTTAGACGATGGGTTGCAGTAAAGCCTGAGAGACTGGGAGACATGAAAATTCTTCATGGTTTAGGTAGACATAATCCAGTAATATCCATGCTTGTGTTGGCCTAGTGATCAGGTGTGGATCACGATAATGCCTGATTTCTATTTGATGAGAGTGACATGGTTTAGCCTTGGGATGCACTGGTTGGTTCTTTCAATTTGAGTCCCACATTCATGCTTGGAATATGGCACGAGGGTGATTGGTTGAAGAGAGATTTGGCTCAGCCAATCTATGGTCAGGCGAAACATGGAAGTCCCATCTACGATTGGTTTTTACACTCATTAATGAGAAGATAATTCCTTTGGTATTTGAAGTATAATTGAAATGGTTATTATGTGGATTCTATTGGTGTTGTATCCATAGTATTTATGATGATATTATGTTGTTTATAAGCATGTATTTTATCAATTATTATGTATAGCTCTATCCATGTTTTTACTTGTAAATGAATGCACAATGTATCTATGGTCAAATAGATTGTATTGCAGCTTATGATGTAGGGGAGAAATGCTTCATAGTGATTCTCAGATAAGTATGAGGCCCCTTTGTTCAGTTATATTTTTTACACCTGTAGATTCAATGTTTGTGACATGTTTTACAAAATGCTTGTCATGGCTAGGGGGGTCCAAATGATTTCTTAATGATGTGTTTGCTTAATTATCATTGTCCTGTTGTTATTTATCATCTTTGAATATTCATGAAGTTCTGGGCCTGAAAAGGTGGCTCAAATCCCAGGGTCATAGGCACAAAACTGATCATTTGGGGCCCTGGTCACTGACATGCAGTATTATGCCTGTGGCTATAGCCTCCTAGTCGCTGGCATGTGGTGCTATGCCTGCAAATATGGATCAAAGAGGTCAAAATGTCAGTGCGACCTAGGGGTAAGAGGTCTAAAAGGTTGAGTTATCTCTTTCGGGTGTCATTGATGATGTACAAAGTATGTATATTGTGTTGTCGTCGGTTCCACTTCCTTAAGGTAATCTAGGAGGTTGAATCTCACTATAGTAGCCTCTTGTCACAATTTTACCCTGGTTGGTCGGCTACTTGGGTAGATTTGGGAAGAGGGTGTTATAGAGTGGTATTAGAGAATGGTTCAACCCTTGGACTGGATGGGTGGTGCGTTGGTCATTTTTTTCTATTGGTTTCATATGTGTTTCTAATACCTATGATGTATGTGTTTGTCGCATCTGTGTTGTGTTGGCCATGGTGGTAGTGGTGTTTCCATGGAAGGACTGATGATGTTTTCAACATGTTGTCATGTGTATATGACAAGTTATGTCTTGTTCATGCTTATGTATTTTCCATGCACACTTGCTTACATATTTTTACATGTTGAATATGCATTGCTTGTTTATCCTAGGTCACATATTGGTATTTGTGTGTTTTTCGTGTATGCTTGCTTGTGTGATGTCATATGTTGAACATGCATTGGTCCTTCATGCTTGGTTACATTTTTCTTATGCTTGTGTATGGTCTGTGCTTTTGATGGTGTGTGGTCAAGTTGAATTGGTATGGTTATGCATTAGGTCATGTTTTGTATTTGGCATGTGCATGCATTGATGATTGGACTCCAACTAGAATGATATTTATGTGCTACCATACCATGTGTTATGAGTTTATATGCTATTATGAATATATATACACATGTACTATGTTTATTGGTTGATCTTTCAGGATGTATCCTCCCCAAATTACACTAAGGTACGTTGGTTTATTATTATTTGGTTAGCTGACATATTATGCATTTTAGGAGAAATATCAGAATGAATAGCAGGATGGTATACTACAAGGACTATCCCTATGAGTCATATGAGCAACATGGTGGGTAGTATTTTGATTTTTAAAACACATTGAGAAGCTTGAAGGAAGAAATAAGGAGTTGTAAGGAAGACAATGACGAGATCATACATGCACAAGAGAAACAAGGAGAGGTGAATGCAATACTTGTTGAGAGCTTGTCATATTTGCAGAAACAAGGGCCACTTAGGATCAACTATGGACAAGGGGATAAAACTAATGGGGCATATGGAAGTAGGTCTCCTGGTAGACACAGGTCAAATAGAGCTGAAATAGTGAGATATGGCAGGTTGTTGGACATCATCATCAACATCATCCTTACATGAGGAGTGACAAGGGATACATGCCAGATGAATTGAAGGAAGAAAGTCCACCTAATTTCGATGGGGACTTGAAGAAACCAGAAAAGTTAGAAGCTTGGATACTTGGGATGAAGAAGTTCTTTGAGTGTCATGAGTACTCGGATTACATTAAGGCTAGGATTTCCATCTTCAGCTTTATAAGTAAAGAAGACGTCTAGTGGGAAGATGTGAAGTAGGTAGACAGATCATGATAGATGACTTAAGTTGGCATGAGTTCAAAAGAATTTTAAGGAAGAAATAGTACTTGTCAGAGAGGTACTACGACAACAAGGCCAAATAATTTTATGAGCTAAAGATGGGATCAATGACAGATGAGGAGTACACGACAAAGTTATTGGAGCTATTGAGGTATGTACATATATTGAGGATGAGAAGGATAAAGTTAAGTGATTTTTCAGTGGTTTTCCATTAGCATTCAGAATTCAAATTGAGTATGATGAGCCTCATACACTTGAGGAAGTCATTGGGAAGCTAAATAAATTCTATGAACATTCAAAGCGCAAGAATGAGTCTCAGCAAGGATGGAAAGGGAAGGACAAAGGTAAAGTTAAATGGAAACCGAAAAGAGAAAGGATTTATAATGCAGGAGAGAAATAAAATGTGGCACCGCAAAATATTTTGAATGTAGCTGGACAGGGACATAGGCCTCAACAACATATATCACAACAACAACATGGAGGTAATGGTACGTGATAGTTGGAGCCTTGGACATGTGGTGAGGTGAATCTTAAGAGATATTGTTCACAGAATCAAGGAGGTATCCCTAAGATATACAGTGCACATGAGGCACATATTTTTGGGGATGTTGAGCAGATAATTCCTCATATTTGTGCCACCATGGAAAATATGCACGTAGATCACCAAGATTCTATCATTGAGATCGATGGTAAGCCTTGTTATCAAGTTATTTCTATTATGATTGAACCTAGATCTAATTATAGCTATGTTAGTCCTGACTTAGTGGATAAGTGTGGTTTGAGTAAGGAAATACATGTAGAATATTGGTTAGTAAATTTGGCCACATGTACGAAGAAAAGAGTTCACCATTGGGCAAGAGCTTTTGCATTTGTGTTAAATTGTATGCCTACAACAACACAATTGAACATATTTCCATTGGGATCATACAATATGTCGTTGGGTATAGATTGGTTATATCTTCATAGGACCAAGGTAGATTGTTATGAAAAATCCATTGAGTGCTTGGATGATAATGAGGAACCAAGAATCTTAAAGTGAAAGAAGAAAGACACATCAGTTAGGATAGTGACAACCATGCAAGCCAAGCATAGTCGTAGGAAAAGGTGTGTGAAATTTGCAATGCATATCTCTAGTGAAAAAGGTAAGGAGGTTAAGGATGTAGATGTTTTGAGCAGGAATCCAGTTTTGTAGCAGTTTCAGGATTTGTTTCCAACATATATTTCATAGTTTCCACCGCACAGGGAAGTAGAATTTTCTATTGGGTTGATGACAGGGGTAGCTCCAACGTCAAAATGACCTTACAGGAGAAGCACACCTGATTTTGTAGAATTAAAGTTGCAGCTGAAAGAGATGCTTAACAAAGGGTACATTATGCCAAGTGTATTGCCATGGGGCACGCTGGTGTTTTTCGTGAAGAAGAAAGATGGCACTCTCAGATTGGGCATTGACTACAGGGAGTTAAACAAAGTGACCATCAAGAACATGTACCCATTACCAAGGATATATGATTTTTTTGATCAGATGAAGGGAGCATCATTGTTCTCTGAGATCGACTTGAGATTGAGCTATCATTAGGTATGCATCAAAGAAAAAGACATCTACAAGACCACATTCAAGATCAATTTCAGACATTATGATTTTGTTGTAGTTCCATTTGGTTTGACTAATGCCCCGGCTACATTTATGTGTTTGATGAACAATGTGTTGCATCCTTATTTGGAAAAGTTTGCTATTTTGTTCATTGATGACATATTGGTGTATTCTAAAAAGGAGGAAATTCATGCAGAGCATTTGGCATCAGTATTGAGGTTGTCGAGAGAGCATCAATTGTATGCTAAGCTCAACGAATGGAGTTTCTTCTAGACTGAGGTACATTACTTGGGACATGTTGTCTCCAAGGAGGGCATTTTAGTAGATCCATAAAATATAAGGGCCATCATGGAGTGGGTAGCTCTTAGGAATGTAGATGAGGTGAGATCATTCATGGGATTGGAATGTTATTATAGGAGTTTCATCAGAAAATTCTCATGGATTTCTTATCCTATTACATCATTGTAGAGAAAAGGTAAGACATTTGATTAGATAGAGGAGTGTGAGGCTAGTTTTGAGCAGCTTAAGTAGTTGTTGACACATGCTCTAGCGTTAAAGATTTCAAATCCACAAAAGGAGTTTTTAGTATGTATAGATGCATGCAAGAGAGAAATTGGTGGTTTACTTATGCTGGATGGATAGGTGGTATGATATGAGTCACCAAAATTGAATGATCATGAGAAGAACTACCCGACACATGATCTTGAGCTAGAAAGGACCATTCATGCACTGAAGATGTGGAGGCACTATCTTCTTGGCAGGAGGTTTGTATTGATCAGTTACAACATTGAGTTGAGGTACTTGTTTGACCAGCCAAATTTGAATGCCAAACATGATAGATGGTTGGGAACGATTATAAATTTTTTATTTGAGATCAGGTACATCAAAGAAAAGGAGAACAGGGTCGCACATGCTCTTAGCAGGTGGGTACAAGTAAATCACATAGCAGGTATGAGCTCCTATGGGATATAATTACATGAAAGGATCTTGGAGGCATGCTAGATGGATCATAGGTATATGGATATTGTGCACAGATTGCAGTAGAGTACAGGTAGTGGCACAAGTGTAGGTCTAGGTGTTGGTACAGGTACAGGTGGAAATGTAGGTGCAGTTCTACAGGGTTTGGACTACTGTCTCACAATGGATGGATTAGTTCGATTTAGGGAGAGGATATATGTGTCAGATAACAGTGAGCTCAAGAAAGCAATATTGAGGGTGTCTCATGCGAAACCATATTCGGGCCACCCGAGCTACCAGAAGACATTTATTGTAGTGAAGATATTCTATTATTGGCCAAATATAAAGAAGGAAGTGCCAGAGTTTGTAGCTATATGTTGGGATTGTTAGATGGTTAAGCTAGAGTGTAAACATCCAAGTGGACTGCTACAACCGATTGCAATTCCAGAGTGGAAATTGGAGGTCATTTCCATGGAATTCATCACAGGTTTTCCTAAGACAACTAGAAAACATGATTCCATCATGGTTGTTGTGGACATGTTAACCAAGGTTGCACATTTCATTCCGGTGAAGACTACATACTCAACTAGTGTTGTAGCACAAGTGTTCATAAGAGACATAGTCACATTCCTTGGTGTCCCAAAGAATATTGTGTCGGACAAGGATGCAAAGTTCACTTCCAAGTTTTGGAAGGAGTTTTTTGTAGGTTTCGGCATTGAGTTGGCCTTCAACAAAGATTATCATCTGCATACATATGGAAAGACTGAGAGGGTCAAGCAGATATTAGAGGATATGTTAAGGATGTATGTGATGCATCATCAACGCAAGTGGGAGGAATATCTTCCACTGGTAGAGTTTTCCTACAACAACGTGTATCAGGAGTCATTGAAGATGAGTCCATTTGAGGCTATGCATGGGTATATTTGCAACACTCCTATTAGTTGGAGTGATTCAGTTAAAAGGGTACTAATTGGTCCAAATATGTTGGCATAAATGGAGCAAGAAATGTGTTAGAAAATTATATATTATAGAGAAATGGAAGACATAAAATATGCGGAAACAAAAACATAGAAAACCTATAAAACAATAGATACATAGATATATGTGGTTCACCCAAGTTGGGCTATATCCACGAAAATGGCCAGTCCTTCCTTTATATTATCCAGAAAAATGAAGAGACACAACCTACAACAGAGATGCTGTAATAATATCCTATTCTCTCTCACACAGTCCCCCTTTCTATTTCTTGCTCGGAATATACACCCGATGCACAGACACAATAAAATTCCCTCATACAATAGATGGGTTGTCTTCTAGGGAAAAAAAACACTAAATTAAACATAACTTCTTTCGTCCCCCCTCCTCCCCCCCTAGACCCCCCTGATGGCGATCAAACGACAAGTGGTGTTGCCACCCCGTTAAGAACATGGGTCCAACGTGGTGATACATCTCAATAAGGAAGATAATCAGGCTCCACACTCAACAATCTCACACTTGGAGACTGATTGTAGCAACTCCACTGCTACTTCATTTGCTGGACAATTACTCCACTTTGGACTTGGTTGTTTATCATCTTCATCATCATACTTGAATACCAATGGAAACTGATAAGAATATCAGTTTCTCCCTGGTTACAAATATTTTTAGAATATCTATAGGATTCTTGCTAATGTGTATCTTTTCCATCTTCAACTATCCATCTTCTAACACTGACCGTATGAAGTGGTACTTGAGCTGTATGTGTTTAGTCTTGGAATGAAATTTTGATTTCTTTGCAATATGAATCGCACTCTGGTTGTCATTGTATAACCTACCCATCTCCTGATTCTTACCCAATTCATCCATAAAATTTGTAGCCAAATCAATTCTTTACTAGCCTCTGTAGCAGCAACATACCTTGCTTCTATTGTTGAAAGTGCAACAACACTTAGCATTTTTAAAACCCAACTGAAAATTGTTCCATCATCAGTAAATATATACCCTGTAGTGCTCCTTCTGTTATCTTTATCACCTTCCATATCTGCATCAACATATCATGTAGAGAAATGTTTGAACCACCAAAGCATAATGCTTGATTTGTGGTACCTCTCAAATATCTAAGAATCCATTTCACTTCCATCCAATGTTATTTTCATGGATTGTTCATGTACCTTCTTACAACTCCCATTGCATGTGAAATAGCAGGCCTTGTGTGGACCATTGCATACATTAAGCTTCCAATTGCTGATGCATATGGAACTCTAGACATATAATCCATTTCTTCTTGGGTCTTGGGGCACATCTCTTTACTAAGTTTGAAATGGCTAGCCAAAGGTATACTAACTGGTTTTTCATTTTGCATATTAAATATTTTCAACACCTTTTGTATGTACTCTTTTTGAGATAGTGCTAATTTGCGACTTTTCTTGTCTCTAGTTATTCTCATACCAAGGATTTGTTTTGCAGCTCCCAAATCCTTCATTGAAAATGAATTTTCCAATTTTCTTTTAAGCACATTTATTTCCTGCATGTTAGACCCTGCAACAAGCATGTCATCTACATACAATAACAATATAATATAGCTGCCATCATTTTGCTTTTTCAGATAAACATAATGATCAGAGAGACATCTAGTATAACCTTGTTCAGACATAAACCTATAAAATTTTAGATACCACTTCCTTGGAGTCTGTTTTAATCCATACAAGCTCTTATTTAACCTGAACACTAATTTTTCCTTCCCTTTGACCTCATATCCTTGTGGTTGCTACATATAGATCTCTTCCTCCAAATTTCCATGGAGAAATGTTGTCTTTACATGTAACTGTTCAAGATGCAAATATTCCGCTGCTACAAGGCTTAAAATAGTTTTGATTGAAGCCATCTTAACAACAAGAGAAAATATTTCATCAAAGTCAATATATTTCTTCTGTGCAAACACCTTCACCACAAGTCTATCTTTTTACCTTTGTTTTTCTCCATCTTCTTCCTTCAACTTGTAAACCCATTTATTTTGCAATGTTGTTTTACCTGTAGGAAACCTAACTAAGTCCCAAGTCTGGTTATGTATTAAGGAGTCCACGTATTCTTTCATGGAAAGCTCCCACTTCTTCCTGGTTTCTACCCGCATTGCTTCATCATAACATTCGGGTTCACTATAATCAATCAACAATAAATAATTGAATGAAGCAGAGTATCGTTTAGGGTGTCTACTTATCCTGGTAGATCTTTTGACACCAATTTCAGGTGTTTTAGGTGCATGTTGCTGTTGTGGTTGTTGTTGTTATCGTGGCTATTGATTATTATTATTTTCAGAAACCTTTACTTTTTTTGTGATCTCATCAAGAGTTGTGTATTCTTTTTCCTGTTTCTTTTCCTGAAACTGATTCTTATACAAGAAATTTTCATTGAATATTAAATCATTGCTCCTAATGATTTTGTGATTTTCATAATCATATAAGCGATAACGAAAATAATTAACACCATATCCAATCAAAGTACATTTCTTTGATTTTTCCTCAAGCTTTGTTCTATTTTCTTTATTAATATGGATAAATGCCTCACAACCAAAAGGCTTTAAAAAATATTAGTTTACCTTTTTATGTATCCATTCCTCCTTTGGAATACCACCATCCAAGGAACTTGAAGGCCCTATGTTTATTAGATAAATAGAAACATTTACAACATCTGCCCAAAATTGTAAAGGCAATCCTACATGCAATATCATGCACCTTGCATGCTCCATGATTGTCCTGTTCATCCTTTCTAACACACCATTTTATTTTGGTGTTCTTTCCAACTGTCTTCTCTCTAAGAATTCCATGATTTAAACAATACCTATCAAACTCTTTGATGAAATATTCACCTCCATTGTCTGATTTCAGACACTTCAACTTCTTTCCTATCTCAATCTCAACCAAAGCTTTCCATTTCTTGAAAGTATCAAATACATCAGATTTATTATGAATACAATAAATCCAAGTTTTTCTAGTTTCATCATAAACAAAAGTAACATAATAATGAGAGTCACCGAGAGATGATACTTGAGAAGTTCCTCATACATATGTATTCACAAGCTCTAATTTTTCTCTCTTCTTTTCTTTCCCAACTCTAAGAAATCTGACTCTCTTTTGTTTTACATAAATCAAATTCTCACAGAAATCTAAATCAATATTTTTCAAACCCGACAACAAATTTCTTGAGTGAAGAATCTTCATCCCCTTCTCACTTATGTGTTTGATCCTATGATTCCATAATGCTGCATCTTCTCCTTTTGAAGTTAAAGCATTAACACGGTTAGAAATACCATTGCATAAATACAATCTACCAACCTTTTCTCCTTTTGCTATAAACATGGCTCCTTTAGTGACCTTCCAGGTTTTATCTATAAAAGTTGTCACACAACCTTCACCGCGTAACTACCCTGTTGAAATTAGATTTTTATTCAGGCCTGGAACATGCCTTACCTCCTTTAATAACCATTCGTTTCCATTATGTTGTTTTACAAAAAATCTACCCATTCCAACGATTTTACAGGGTTTATCATCACCCAGACAAACCTGTCCAAAATCTCCTTGAACATATTCATGAAAATGTTTCTTATCAGGTGTGGCATGGAATGAGGCCCATGAATCTACCACCCAGGAATTAGTAACATTTTCTAAAGAAAGAATCAAATCATCTTGTAACAAAACACCTGTCACATTTTATTCATCTCCTTCTTTTCCCTTCCAAGATTTACAGTCTTTCTTCAGGTGTCCTTTCTTTCTGCATTTCCAACACAATATCCCAGATCTAGACTTGGATACGTCTTTCCTTGATTTATTGTGATATACTGAGCTCTTTCCTCTTTCCATTTTTCTTCCCCTAGTATCTGCACTCAAAGAATTACTCGATGTCTCACTGGAGCTTTTCCGTCGCATTTCCTTGCTAAGGATAGCACTGACAACATCATCAAAATTTAAAGTACTAGATCCAGAGACAAAGTTACTAATGGCCATAACTAAACCATTCCAAATTTCTAGAAATGAGCACAGAAATAACAGAGCCCTAACTTCATCATCAAATTTTACCCCTACATAACTTAAATAACTGGTAACCATATTAAATTCATTTAAATGGTCAGAAACAGATCCACCTTCCAACATATTCATATTAAATAAATGTTTCATAAGAAATACCTTATTTGAGGTCGAGGGTTTTTCATATAGTTTTGCCAATGCCTTAATTAAACCCTCTAGTCGCGAGGAAAAGCCGTATTGTTTGAAGTGCCTTTCTATCAAGAATCTCCCATTCTGCGTCTGTCATACTTGACGAATTATTTGTTTTTCTGCTCAATGGTAGGTACATATCTTTTTTATACAGATAATATTCCATCTGCATCTTCCACAATGGGTAGTTTTTGTCATTAAATTTATAGACCCTAAACCTACCATCTTTCGCCATTTCTCCCTCTCGAATCGGGAACCCTTCTTTCCTACAAGTTTATCAGCCAAATAGACCTTCAGCTCTAATACCAGTTGTTAGAAAATTATATATTATAGATCAATGGAACACATAAAATATGTGGAAACAAAAACACAAAAAACCTATAAAACAAGAGAGACATAGATATATGTGGTTCACCCAACTTGGGCTACGTCCATAAAAAGAACCAATCCTTCCTTTATATTATCCACAAAAATGAAGAGACACAACCTACAACAGATCAGCTGTAATATCCTCTTCTCTCTCACACAGTCCCCATTTTTATTTCTCGCTCAGAATATACACCCTATGCACATAAGCAATACAATTCCATCATACAACAGAGGGGTTGTCTTATAGGGTAAAAATCCTAAATTAAACATAACTTCTGTCGTCGCCCCCACCCCCCCCAGACCCCCCTGACAACGATTAAACGATGAGCAACGTTACCACCCCGTTAAGAACAAGGATCCAATGTGGCAATACATCTCAATAAGGAAGATAATCAGGTTCCACAGCCAACAAAATGCAAGTGATCAAGAAGAAATTGAAAGCAACGCAGGACAGGCAGAAGATTTATGCAGACATGAATAGGTTGTTCAAGGAGTTTCAAGTTGGGGAACAGGTGTATTTGTGCATCAAGCCCAAAAAGAGCTCCTTGTGTATTAGATCATGTGCCAAGCTGGCACCAAGGTTTTATGGACCCTTCAAGATCATTAAGAGGATCAGACCAGTGGCCAATCAATTTTCACTTCCTTCCATAGTGAAATTCCATAATTTTTTTCATATATCAATGCTTAAGAAGTATGTTAAATATGTTGATCATGTGATTGAATGGTCTGTATTGCAGGTGGAACCCGATGGAAATTCCAGCCGGAGCCTCAGTGTGTATTGCAAAAAACGTTTCTCATTCTCTAAAACTAAGCAATAGAGGAAGTTAAAGTATAATGGAAGTAGTTTGGGCCCGATGAAGCTACATGGGAGATGATAGATAAGATGCAGGCCGTGTATCCTTCCTTATTTTTTGGTTGAGGAAAGGCATATTTGGTGTGATGTTGGTATATGCTTGGTGATTTTTTGATATATGTTTTGATGTGATGTTTGGGTTTGTGTAAATATGTGTATTGATGTAAATACCGCCATGAGATATTTTATAAATATTCAATAAGTGGTATGGGTGTCATGTCATTATAGTTGTCATGTTGGCTTTCTTTTCAGAAATGAGATCATTGTAAATATTGCATCAATCTATGTTATAAATCTCCATGGGAAGTATGGTTGCTTTTCAACAGTTTTACTGAGGTATATGTGTGGTTGAACACTGAGGAGGATGTCCCCCAAGGGGGAGATTTTTGTAACAACCCTTGTGAAAATTCCATGTAACAATGTTAAAAATAATAACCACGGTTGATGGGACACTTATTCCAAGATGAATGTTAGGCAAAACATCCTAGTGGGTGTTAAATTGGTTTATTATGGCTATGGAAATTGGCAAATGCAAAGGCAAAGGTTTTGGAAAGGAAAAATGGAATTTTTGGTACATTTATTTATGAAAATAAGGTAAATTAGGAGAAAAGGGAGATGAAAGGTCACATGTTGCATGTGAGGAGGAAAATGAAGAAAATAGAGGCCT
The DNA here is from genome assembly GCA_034641835.2 of Pinus albicaulis. Lineage (NCBI taxonomy): Eukaryota > Viridiplantae > Streptophyta > Pinopsida > Pinales > Pinaceae > Pinus > Pinus albicaulis. The sequence goes on from CM076574.1 coordinate 39,937,851, forward strand.
CTTCTATAAAAATGATTATGAGGATCAGTTGGTACCTTTTTTCATTGCATTTTTTTGGAGCTCTCTCATTATTCTCTCTCTCTCACTCCCCCTCTTAGACACTTAAAGTTTTTGGATAAATTTGGCATTGGAGAAAGAAAGGAATGAAATCAAGAAGAAGGAGGAAAAAAGAAAGGGGGAACAGGAGTCAAGCAACTACAACATGATTATTTGCAGGTATTGATTTGCAAGTATGATTTTCTTTCTAGATTTGGCATTCATGGTACTGCATGTGGTTCTTTTCTATCTTGGAATAGGTTTTTTCTAGGTGTGACAATGTATTCAGCCTAGCCTTTCCATTTTCTGGACAGCCATTGTGTTGTGGAGTTCTCATGTTTGGTTTAGCTATATTTTCGCATGGATTTGAGGTTGAGTGAGGTGTATCTCTGAATGATTATGGAATCGGTTCATGTGTTGACTCAATTTAGGGCCTATTAATTTGGGTTTAGATTGCAGTAAAGCCTAAGAGGTGGGTTTTCTCTCCATTCAGGCATAGGAATCTCGAGTTTGGGATATATGGTAAATCCTGGAGAGTATGTCCCACTTTAGGGCCTAGTGACACCTAATTTAGACTGTGGGTTGCGGTAAAGCCTAAGATACTAGGATACATGAAAATTCCTCACGGTTTAGGCAAAGAGAATCTGGTGATATCCATGCTTGTGTTGGCCTAGTGATCGGGTGTGAGTCATGGTAAAGCTTGATTTATATTTGATGAGGGTGAGGTGGTTTAGCAAGAGGATGCTCTGGTTAGTTATTTCAATTTGAGTCTCACATTCATGCTTGGAATATGGCACAGGGGTGATTGGCTGAAGAGAGATTTGGCTCAACTGATCTATGGTCGGGTGGAATGCGGAAGTGCCATCTCTAGTTGATTTTTACACTTCTTAATGAGAAGCTCATTCTTTTGGTATTTGAAGTATAATTGCATTGGTTATTATGTGGATTCTTTTGTTGTTGTATCCATGGTATTTATGTAGTTATTATGCTAGTTATAAGCATGTATTTTATCAGTGATGATGTATATCTTTATCCATGTTTTTACTTATAAATGAATGCACAGTGTATCTCTAGTCAAATAGATTGTATTGCAACTTATGATGTAGGGGGGAAATTATTCATATAGATTCTCAGATAACTATAAGATCCCTTTGCTCTATTTTATTGTTTACACCTGTAGATTCAATGTTTGTGACATGTTTTCCAAAATGCCTGTCATGGCTAGGAGGGGTCCAGATGAGTTAGTAATGATGTGATTGATTCCTTATAATTTTACTGTTGTTATTTATCATCTATGAAAATTTCATGAAGTTTTGATTAGGGCAGTAGGTTCTGGGCCTGAAAAGGTGGCTCAAATCCTGAGGCCGCAGGCACGGAACTAAGCATTTGGGGCCTTGGCTGCTATCATGCGGTGTTATGCCTGTGGCTATAGCCTCCTGGCCATTGGAATGCAGTGTTATACCTATGGCCATGTTTGAAAGAGGTAAAAATATTAGTGTGACCCAAGGGTAAGAGGCCTGAAAGGTTGGGTTAGCTCTTGGGGGTGTCATTGATCATGTACAAGGCATATATGTTGTGTTTCTATCAGTTTCACTTCCTTAAGGTCACATAGGAGGTTGAATCTCATTATAGTAGCCTCTCGCGCATGTTTACCCTGGTTCATCGGTTACTTGGGTTTATGTGGGAAGAAGGGGTTACAAATTTTGAGCTATTGATTTATATTAAGGATTAGTTGTCTTTTTTACTCTACTCTTAATTTTATGTCATCTTTTTTTAATTTCATTTCCTCAAGATTTTTTTTCATTAACTGTTTTTAAAATTGTAATTCTTGGTTTTTAATTTATAAATTTTCCATTTCACTAATTTATAAATATTCTAGACAATGTAGGAGAAGGGGTTGCTTAGATTCTAACTCCTCATTTATACATATTTGAGATGACATGCACTTTTTTGGTTTCTTGGATTTTTCTTATCTTCTCGTTTCACATTTTTTCAATTGTTCTCATCTTCCATTTTCACATTTTTTTCATGTATGTAGCTTGCCTCCCTTGGTCACTGAAGTATCCCAATTTAAAAATTATTCTTCTCTCTAATCAAATTTCCCTATTAGAGACTCAATTGCATCTAAAAATTCTAAGACTTATTTCTTATGCATAACAAAATGTGGAATTGAAAATGTGTAATAAAAATTAAAAGGGAAAAGTAATCATGATCCAAACACATGCTTATGAATAACAATTACATCACATAGCCAATTCCATATGCGTAATTTTAATCTTAAACAAAGTTTAATCATGAAAGGAAAGATGCTCAAAGATTTATGGAAATGAAACATAGCTATATCAAACAATAAAATTTAGCATCCAAGACATAATTCACTTTAAAGGAAGCCCGCAATTTGGAAACACGTTTATGATTTACATTAAACATTCATAAAAAACAAATAATATATATTCCATCAAATCTATTAACATGCATTAATTAACCAAGATTCCACATCAAGTCAAAAAATTCCATAAAACATAATTCATGAATTTCAAAAACATAAACATAAACATAATCATTCCATACTAAGATGAAAAAAAATAGTTATATTTCATTATGAATGGTCCACCACATTGGTTGCAAATGACTACCTTCCCAGCTAACTATAAGTAATTTACTCGAATTTCCACCCTTAAAATAGGATTATGAAACCATAAGGGAAAAGACAAGTTTAGTAGCTCTAAAACTCACTCAACCAAATTTATACTAAACATCGACGACCATAGTTATTTGGAACTCCCACTGGGAAACTCACCTGTCATTAATCAACAATAGATTCTTTTCCTTGCATCCATATACTCAAAAAAAGCTTTGAATTCCTCTTCTTTGACACACATTGACCCCCATGAAAGTCACCCCTCCTAGCACTCCAATGTAGGCATGGGAAGTCTAAAAGTTTTGATTTACCTTGGGGTTCCTCAAATGGTATACCTTGGTTCAAATAAAGTTAATTATTATCACAAACAAAAATATTGTCAAACGTCTCTTCTAGTCTCATGTTGAAAATAACACTAAGAAATATTCTAATTTAATTTTCCCTCAAATTAAATTAGAATAAAATTGTAGTTCCACATCACATCACTACTCGTACGAGTTAACTAAGTTAGTTTGACATAGTTGGTTCAGTTAATTCGAGTTGAGGGTCTAACTTGATTCATGTAGAGTGGCTCCTACAAAATAGGAGCCCTGGTTGAGTTTATTTTGAGTTGTAATTAATTAAATCAGTTTAACTAGTTCAAACTGATGGAGGAACTGGTCAAAGGTCAAAGTGTGGAATTTGAACTTGAACCACATGTAGTGATCAATCAGATAATTGATAAATCAACCTTAAATAACTCATGTATGTTAGATCAAAGAAAGACCTAGTTGATATTTGAGTTCAAGGGAAGTGTACTATCAGTTGTATAATCATCCAAATTGTATAGGTGGTGCACGCAGTCAGAGGAAGGCCTTATATGAATTGCATATTTGTGGATGGGAATTTCCCTAATTACTAGGGGTTAATTAACCAAGGAATGAACAGAATGAAATAAGGATCCGTGCAAGAATAAAATTGGTTAAGTATTGGCCTAGGCTTGTCTAGGAAGAAGTGAGACAGATAGAGACAGTGAAATGCATTGTAATCTTATCATATTTTCTTAATTATGCAATATAAATATAACAGGGTTTTTAACTTATGATTTCCCTAGGAAATCATTGTCTAATGTGTGATTAAAATTATTTCTCTTGCATGCTTTGTGATTTCACAATCGTAATTGGTTTTCAAAATTGGCAGAGTAAATTCAAGTTTATTGTTTTAGCATATTATAATTAACATTTTGAATCTGTGTGGATTTTATACATGGTATCAGATGTGAAATCACTATATAAGATAAGAATACAAGTTTGTACTTGCAGGAGGAACAAGTTTTGCAAATTTCTTCTCTAGGGCTAGCAGCAGGATCAAGATGGTGTTCTATGGTCTGAGGCTTGAGTATGCCCTTGAGGGTAGCTCGAGTTACATTTCCTAGAGAGACCAGATGGAATCGGTCTTGGAAGACAATGGATTGAAGTAGTCCATTGATAAGGAAATCCCAAAACCAGCTCCAGCTAATGCATAGGCTCTAGTAGAGTGGAAGAAATGCATTGCAAAGGTGATAAGGATTCTACTAGAAGGTGTTCTAGATCATATCTTATCAAGCCTTCATGGAAAGGAAACTCCATTTGCAATGTGGAAGGCCTTCACAAATTTGTTTTAGAACAAAATTGACCAGAGGAAGGTGGAACTGAAGGATAAGCTCAGAAAAATCAAGATGGAGAAAGGTGACAATACCAAAGTACTTGACCAAGTTTACCCAATGTAGGGATGAGATTGGAAGTGTTAGTGTTACAGTTTCTGTAGATGATATAGTGATCCTAGAACTTCTAGGTCTCCCCAAGAGTTTCATAGCTACCATGATTCGCTAAATGGGAGGGGGAAGCTACCCGAGTGGGAGCACTTGTGGTCCGACTTGGTGTAAGAAGAGATTCGACGGAACACCATAGGTGAATCCTCTTCAAAGCATGATGATGAGGAGAATTTTTCCTTAGATGGAAAGGCAAAGAAAGGGAAAGGGAGGTCATCCCATTCCAAATATGATCCTGATCAAGCCGACAAGAAGAAGGACTTGTAAAATATTATATGTTTTCACTATCATGCGCTGGGACGATATACTACAAAGTGTCTGCACAAGAATGATGACAATAAGCCGTCAGGAGGAGCGGTAGGTGAAGAATTTGGTCACAATTCGAGTTGGATTTAACCCTCATCACATGCATGGTGTCATCAACGATGGGTAGTGTGTGGTACCTAGATAGTGGAGCCTCATTCCTAATGTCTAGAAACAAAAAGTTCTTCAACGACTTGGAGGAGAATGAACTACAAATGCACATTGAGATGGGAGATGATGGGAGCTATAGCATGATCGACATTGGTACTGTTACCTTTCAGAGGGAGTCTAGTTCCCCTCTCACTTTGAATGATGTCATGTATGTTCTTGGTTTGAAGAAGAAATTAATTTTAGTTGCTATGTTGGAAGACTGTGGCTATGACATGATGTTTAGTAAAGGAAAGGCGTTCCTTCATCACATAGCCATGGGACGGGTGAAGAATATTGGGGTTTGGGTAAAGAACCTATAAAAATTGGATGTAGAATATTGTGATGCCTTGAGCATGAAATAAGAGAAGGTGGAGAGTCGAGACATCGATGTGTTATGACATAGAAGATTAGGCCATCTAAACCACAAAGATTTGAATATCATGCAACAAATTTCTACAGGACTTCCCAATGGTGCGCTTGAGAAACATGATACATGCAAAGGGTGTACATTGGGGAAGTACACCAAAGTCCCCTTTCATAATAAGGATAGTTGAGCGTAATAAATCCTTGAAAGTGTTCACTCAGATGTGTGTGGACTGTTCTCGACAACCTCCAAGGCCAAACAAAACTATTATGTGATTTTTGTAGATTTTTTTTCACGTAAGTCTTGGATATTATTCATGTAGAAGAAAGAAAAGTCACGCTAAAAATTTTGTGAGTTCAAATCACTTTTTGAAAAAGACACAGGAAGGAAAGTGAAGGCTCTCAGGAGCGACAATGGTGGAGAATATGTGTTGAATGATTTCAAGAGCTTATGTGAATCAGAAGGCATTTGATAGGAGTTGATAATACCTCATAACCCACAAAAAAATGGGGTTGTATAAAGAAATAATAGAAGCATTTTGGGAGTTGCACAAATGATGTGACATGATCAGGGCCTACCATTTCGCTTATGGGTGGAAGAATGCAACAAAATTGTGCATGTGGAGAAAAGGAGTCCTCATCGGATCCTCGGGATGAGTACACCAAAGGAAGCATTTTCTAGTAAGAAGCCAGATGTGGTGCACTTTATAATTTTTGGTTCATCAGTTTAATGTCATGTTACCAAGGATGCAAAAAAAAAGATGGAACCAACAATTGAATTGGGCATATTTTTGGGGTACATTGATGCACCTCACAAATATTGGGTGTACCTACCATCTCACAGGATGAAAGTAGTTCGTAGAGATGTGAAATTAGATGAAAGGAAGGCCATGCGAATTTCCATTGAGAGGGAGCTTCAAATGCATGCAGGTGAGGAGATCTTAGTTCCAAAAGAAGAACCTCATATTGATGTGGAGCAACCACAAGAAAAGGAGCAGAGAGTGGAAGCACCCACTCATGCAGAGACATCCAGAGATGGAAGGAAGTGCACCAAAGAGGCTGATAGGTTGATGCATGATGCTAGAGAGAATGTGGGAGCACCCACATCACATCATAGGCAAATAAGGTTCCCAGATCAGTATGTTAGCCACTTATAAATTTTTGACATAACAAACAGGTGGCTAAATATGTTTTTGAGCCTTCACGAGAAACATTTCCCTTGAAAATATTTCATTCTTGAAGCCTCTATGTGTCTTCTGTTCCTTGAAGAATCTTCACTGCTATTTCCATTAAAGAATCCTGCTAATTGGTGAAGAAAACTGCTGTCAAAGAGGCCTCCATTTCCTCCATCTCATCCCCTCAAAATCTCCATTGTTCATCCTTTTTCCCCTCACAAAACTCCTCCAAAATCCCTTCATTAACCCTCCATCTCATCCTAAAACCCTGTTTAAACCATCTACTGCCCTTTATTTGGTTTAAATATGCCTCTTTTCATTTACCGAAACCCCTCATTTGGCTTTAAAAACCATGTTTTTAGAACTAAATCACCCTTTTAGCACTTTAGGGCTTAAGCCCCTTTCAGCTTAGCCCTTAACCCTTGCTTCTCCATATAACCCGACGCCCAGAACCAAGTGTTAGCCCTTAGGCGCTAATTGCAATCAGAGATTTCTATTAACGCCTTTTCCTTTGTTATTCCAAAAATCTTCTGATGCGAAGAGTTTTCTCCCCTCGACCTCAGATCCAATATTTTCCATCGATCTTTACAAATCCGATGGCCTGCACTAAATCGCTTCGCACCCATATTCTCCATCGTTACCCCACCGATTTAATTTCCATCGTCGATCTTTTTCCAGATTGGACGACTGGCGCTTAATCGCACATCGCAAAATCTTAAGTGCCATCCCTTTGCCTCCTCCGATTTGCGATCCCCGATCAAATCTTGGCCATCCATTCTACAGATCCAACGGCTAGGATCTAATCGCATCACTCTTTTTCTGACTGTCCACCAGATCCCAAATCATCTCTCTGATGCAATCTTAACTGTCCACCCCTTCATATCCGACGGTCAGCAGGAAACCTGATGGTCGTTTCTGCTCGTGCATCTTACCTTTATTGCGCTAAACCTGCACCCTTAGATCTTCTGCCCTCCCATCTGACGGCTGAGAAGCATATCGTGCAATTTTTTTGTTCGAATGTTAAATTTTTAAAATCGCGTGATATAAGCGGTTTTGAGAATCCATGTGGCGCGCGATGAGTGGAATCACGTGATTTTTGTGAAACCATTTACCACCCTCAACCCTGCGCGAAAACTGCTGCTGGTTTTCCACTTACTGCCCTCCACAACACATTCTCCTTTTTAATCATAGCCGTTGGTTGATCTGATCTAACGGCCTACATTGCATCGTGTTCCCCATCTATTTGTTTTTCATCCGTCCCCCAAACAACTTCTTTGACGAACCTCCACCGTTGATCACCGTTAACTAACCTAATCCAATGGCTCTCATATAACCTCATCCCCCATTCATCCAATGCTCCCAGGTGACTTCATCGTGCAATATGAGTCATAAATCATCGCTGTCCGATCTAATCCGACAGTCTAGAATCCATGACGTCCCAGACCTTCATCATATCCATTTTTCCTTCCGCCATGATTTTTTCCTGCCTTTTATCACTGCCATACACCTTTTCGCCATTTCTCTTTCATCCTCCACGAGCCTCCGCAGCAAGCCACACCCACTCCCACAGGTTTTTCATAATGAGTTTGTTGTCTTTTTGCAGGTTTTAGTGGCGTGAATTCACTCTGTCTCACAGTCACAAATAGGGAAATTACAGAGCACAAAAAGCCATGTTTCAGAGCCAAAGTAGTAGAGGAAAATTCCTGAGAAGGTCTTCAAAGCATGTTTTCATTAAAGATCGGGTTATTAACTTTGATTCAAACCCTCCTGCACCATTAAAACTTGCATATGTACCAAACAGTCAGAAGAAGTGGCAAAGATTATCAGTGAAAGAGTTAAGGGAATAGAGCTTATGATTGAAGACTTAACGCATATAATCCAATGATTAAAAGGATAAAGGACACATATAAGAACCGAAGATGATCAAGGAAGGCCTAATGAAGCCTGAAGCATATAAACAAGTTATGCCAGTGCTTTCATATCAATAGAATGTCCTTTCTCTAAGAAGGACACATTCCTACAACATTCTCCATGCCTCATCTAGCCCTTAAGCGTTATTACACTGACAGAAGCTTCTAAAGTGTCAGGACAGTAGTTATGGAAGCATGGAAGACCCGAAAGACCTTCAGTCACCTTACTTATCTCAGAAGACAGAACAGAGTACCTACAGTCAGATAGTACTTCAAAGCACATACCTAAAGTTATTGTCAACATGACAAGGAATTCGGAAACAGCCTAAAGGGTACACATGGTCAACGCAGAGCCATTAAGCAGAGTGGGCACGAATACTTCTTCCACTATGTCTTAATGAATCATTTAAAGCTCATAATGACTACTATCGCTCACTCTCCTATAAGAACCCTTGTAAATTTCATTGTAAAGGTTGTTGGTTGTTGAAATTATATTAGTTGTTAGAACTGTTATTGAGGGGAAGTAGCTGAGTAGTTTGTAATATAGTAGGCTGGGAAGAGAAGTCTGATTGTGAAAGGCCACTGAGCTCAAAGTATGTGACTGGTTTTGCACATCAATTAATCAAGCAGATTCATAGGATCCTGGTCTATATTATCGGTGATGTTTTCCTTACTGTAACTATTTCCTTTCATGTTTATCACACTGTCCATTATTCTCAAATAAATAATAGCAAACATAGATTATGACATACTGCTGGAAGTACCCTAAGTCTCATTGTAATCTTTATCTATATGTTTTCTGCCTTTTTGTATCTAAGAGAAAATTCATCATGATTTAACCAGTATAAAAGTTGGCTGGTCCATGCTTACTGATGTATGAATTTGGAGTTTGTTTCCTTATTTGTTCTTTTTTGGTTCTAGATGAAAGAATTGGGAAACTGGGAGACTTAGAGTTAGCCCTGTCTCACTAGGTTCCTTTTCCAACAGTTTACCTTTCTAAGATCCCTTTGAGGTAGTGAAAAAAACCTTGAAGGTGAAAAGTCTTTCTCTGATCTTAGGCATTACTCTATGTCAAATCTTAAATGTTTGCTACTGTCTGAAAGTGGTTATGAGGATTGCTAGATTGTTTTCCTTGAGAGTATGCTGAAAGCAGGTCTGGATTTAAATGACATCTGACCTGATCTTAAGCTACCCTTTGTGTCTTTTATGAGAGTTTCCTTTGAAGTATGTCAAAAGCAGGTGTGGATTTAAATGACATCTGACTTGATTTTAGGCTGCACTTTGGTTTCTTTCTTTCACCCATTCTTAATGTTCCATTCCACCATCTATCTAAAAATATCCTTTGGTATAGATGACTTGCCCCGTGGAAACCCTTGGATAGTTGTTATGCAAGTAATCCCCTTTCATGACTCCATAGCCAAATGGATTAACCTTTCTTTTGACCTATCTCCCCATGCTGAAACATCCTTCTATTCAGTTCCTTCTTTACTTCCATAACCTTCTCAGTCAATGATCTCCAACCAAATAAACAAATCAAAAACCCTTGTGCTTCATACCTAGCCTAATACCTCAATTTGAGCTTTAAAGATATATCATTCTTTACATTTATAGAGAGATCCCTCTCTGGATCCAGGAGGGCTAGATCCTAAGATCCTAAAGTGGTTTGATGTTGTCTTATCTTTTGGTCTTTCCAATCTGGCCAAAACATAGGAACCCCAACATAATGGCGACTCCGCTGGAGAATTTCTGAGTTTTTTCCATCTTATAGATCCTTAGGACCTCAGAAAGACCCAAAATATTTTGTTAGATTGGTATTTAATTGTTGATGGTGGAAAACACCCTGCTTCAAACATTCAAATTCATCCACCTGGCGACTCCATACTCCATAACTCTCAAAAGACCAAATGATTCCACTGGTAGAAGACTCTGAACTGGTTGAGAAGATACAGTGACATCTTTTCTAATTTACAAACATGCTTCCACATATACAACGAAGATATGCCCCAATGAGTAGGGATCATATCCCCAGATTCCCACACAGAATGCCTGAAATAAACTGGTTGAAAAACCTGCCTACCTTTCAGGGTGAAAACGTTGATGATCCCTTGCTACATCTCATCAAATTTCAAATACATGTGTGGAGGTTTAAATTTGAATGGCATGAGGACTGTCTTATGAAAATGTTCATGGAAACATTAGAAGATAAGGCAAGGGACTGGTATGAATGGTTAGAACATAGGAGTTTGTTTTCTTTGAAAGACATGCACTAAGTATTTTATGAGAGATATAAAGAAAACTCTCCATCCTTATCATGATATTACTGTGATCAATCTCAGAACTTCATAAAATACCTATTAGACATTGATGAGGATCCGGTTAGCATGCATCCTAAAGATTTGTTAGAATCCATTCGAGAGTTTCATATGCATCACAAGAACCTGGATGAATTAGCTGAGGAAGAAAACAGTCAAGAGACAATAGACATTCCTCAAGATATCCCTGAAAACTTAGATGCTGATCCATAATCCCTTATAGCTAAAGCCCAAGAAGACACCCAGCCTCAAATTCAGCCTTCACAAGAAACAGAGAGCTACTTCACTCCTGCTCAAAGAAACACAAGAAAATCTTCCCCTTTGACATGAGAGGAAATAGGTCAGATCATCAATAGATAACCAGCCTCTGAAATTTTTTGCAGAACAAAATTTCTTGCCCATTCATCTGATGAGCCTTGTTGTACAGAGTTGGAAAACCCCCATGTAAATTAGAATGAAGAAAGATCAGCTGATAGCCCAGTATGTCTGATTGGTAGCATTACTTACATTCATGATTTCCCTATTTTTTATCTCTCTGATGATGATGTTCTCCAAACAGAAGATGATCTTGCAGGGCCATCATTAGTAGATTTATGGGAAGAAAATCAGTTTCAACAACTTCAGGAAAGTAATGAGCCCATGCAGGCTATTTACGATACTGATGAAGAAAGATTTAAAAGTGCAGAAGAGGGTGAAGGATCTCTGGATCTTTGCTTCACTTCATTACAACTCATCAGTAATAGTTTTCATGTGATTGGAAATCAACAACCTTTCATCTCACAAGGTGAAGAGGAAAACCATGAAGAAATGTTTGAGCACATTGAAATCAAAGAGCCTTCTCTTGGAAAAGAGGATGCAATGGAACAAACCCTTGCTCAAGAATACATGGATATTTTCATAGAGCTCAACCCACCAGATCAGGAGATCTTAGAGCTACAAGAGGGCTGCACTGCAGTATATGATGAGTCCTCCAGTTCAGAAAGTGACGAAGACGAGGAAGATTTTCTTTCTCAAGAAAATATTTTTCTTGATCCAGTGGAAGAGGAAGCAATCCTAGTTGAAAACTGATTGTCAAATACTCACAACCAGGTATTATTTTAAGATCCTTATGCACATTTCCTGCAGACATTTAGAGAAGGATCAAAGGTCATCAAGAGCAGCTTGTTGCAGGCAACAAGAAATATTTTAAAAGCTGCTGGTAAAAAACAAAGAGAATGGGAGTGGCCCTTCCTATCCAGCATGCTCAAGGAGATGAGTAGAAAAGACCAGTCATGGGATCATCTGATTGACTGGATGTATTGGAAAAGAGAGTTTGCAAGCTAGACATGTAAACATTCCAAGTTAGAGTAGGATAGGTAGGAAAACTCAATAAAGCTCAGCCTGTGAGCATTTAGTTAGTTGTTTCTAATTTTTGCAAAGTTTTAGTCCATATGAAACTTGTCTTTATGCCATGGACCCATAGCAGACCAGACAGTCTAATCCTGGTTTATATGTGTTTCAATTTCTATCTTAGAATGTAGAGAAAGAAATCTGCCAGACAGTTTAATCCTAACAGATAGTAGTCTAGGTAGAGAAGCTATGAGGCCAACTGTTTAATCTGGTCTCATGGAGAAATAAGGGTAGCAGTAGATAGGTTTATTTTTCTGTTTACAAAAAATTGATGATGTAAAAGGTCTGCAAGTCTAAATGCACCTTGAAGAAAAAATGCTAGGGCAATAGAATGGGTAGGTAGTTGTTTGGAAAAGTGCTTTCTGCTGATATAACATCCATCATGTTCGTGGCAACTAATTAAAGAAAAGAAAAATATGTGTCAAGTACCAAGCATCTAGCCTACTCCCAAAGATTATTTTATGAGATTCTTGACACCTTCAAGAAGATGCCATCCCCATGTGGAGCCACTGTTAGCCACCTATAAATTTTTTACATAAAAAACAGGTGGCTAGATATGTTTCTGAGCCTTCAAGAGAAACATTTCCTTTGAAAATATTTCATTCTTGAAGCCTCTATGTGTCTTCTCTTCCTTGAAGAATCTTCACTACTGTTTCCATTAAAGAATCCTGCTGATTGGTGAAGAAAACTGCTGTAAAAGAGGCCTCCATTTCCTCCATCTCATCCCCTCAAAATCCCCATTTTTAATCCTTTTTCCCCTCACAAAACTCCTCCAAAATCCCTTCATTAACCCTCCATCTCATCCTAAAACCCTGTTTAAACCATCTACTACCCTTTATTTGGTTTAAAGATGCCTCTTTTCATTTACCAGAACCCCTCATTTGGCTTAAAAAACCCTGTTTTTAGACCTAAATCACCCTTTTAGCACTTTAGGGCTTAAGCCCCTTTTGGCTTAGCCCTTAACCCTTGCTTCTCTATATAACCCGCCGCCCAGAACGAGGCGTTAGCCCTCAAGTGCTAATCGAAATTGGAGCTTTCTATTAACACCTTTTCCTTTGTTCTTCCAAAAATCTTCCGATGCGAGAGTTTTCTCCCCTCGACGTCAGATCCAATCTCCGCCGTCGATATTTACAGATCTGATGGCAGGCGCTAAATCGCTTCGCGCCCATATTCTCCATCGTTACCCTGTCGATTTAATTTCCATCATCGATCTTGTTCCAGATTGGACGGCTGGCGCTTAATCGCGCACCGCAAAATCTTAAGTTCCATCCCTTCGCCTCCTCTGATTTGCGATCCCCGATCAAATATTGGCCGTCCATTCTATAAATCCAATGGCCAGGATCTAATCGCATCATTCTTTTTCTGACTGTCCACCAGATCCCAAATCATTTCTCCGATGCAATCTTAATCGCCCACCCCTTCAGATCCGACGGTTAGCAGGAAACCCAATGGCCGTTTCTGCCTGTGCATATTACCTTTATCGCGCTAAACCTACACCGCCAGATTTTACACCCTCCCATCCGACGGCTGAGAAGCATATTGTGCAATTTTTTCATCTGAACGTTAAAGTTTTAAAATCGCGCGATATAAGTGGTTTTGAGAATCCACCTGGCACGCGATGAGTGGAATCGCGTGATTTTTGTGAAAACCATTTACCACCCTCAGCCCTGCACGAAAACCACTGTCGATTTTCTGCTTACCGCCCTCCACAACACATTCTCCTTTTTAATCGTAGCTGTTGGTTGATCTGATATAACAGCCTACATTGCATCGCGTTCCCCATCTATTTGTTTTTCATCCGTTCCCCAAACAACTTCTTTGACGAACCTCCATCGTTGATCACCGTTAACTAACCTAATCCAACGGCTCTCATATAACCTTGTCCCCCATTCATCCAATGCTCCCAGGCAACTTCATCGTGCAATATGAGCCGTAGATCATCGCTATCCGATCTAATCCGATGGTCCAAAATCCATGACGCCCCAGACCTTCATCAGACCCATTTTTCCTTCCGCCATGATTTTTTCCTACCTTTTATCGCTGCCATACACCTTTCCACCATTTCTCTTTCATCCTCCACGAGCCTCCGTAGCAAGCCTCACCCACTCCCACAGATTTTTCATAATAAGTTTGTTGTCTTTTTGCAGGTTTCAGTGGCGTGAATTCACTCTGTCTCACAGTCACAGACAGGGAAATTACAGAGCACAGAACGCCATGTTTTAGAGCCAAAGTAGAAGAGGAAAATGCCTGAGAAGGTATTCAAAGCATGTTTTCATTAATGATCAGGTTATTAACTCTGATTCAAACCCTCTTGCGCCATTAAAACCTACACATGCACCAAACAATCAGAAGAAGTGGCAAAGAGTATCAGTGAAAGAGTTAAGGGATTAGAGCCTATGATTGAAGACTTAACGCATATAATCCAATGATTAAAAGGATGAAGGACACATATAAGAACTGAAGATGATCAAGGAAGGCCTAATGAAGCCTGAAGCACATAAACAAGTTATACCAATGCTTTCATATCAGCAGAATGTCCTTTCTCTAAGAAGGACACATTCCTACAACATTCTCCATGCCTCATCGAGCCCTTAACCGTTATTACACTGAAAGAAGCTTCTAAAGTGTCAAGACAACAGTTATGGAAGCATGGAAGACCTGAAAGACCTTTAGTCACCTTACTTATCTCAGAAGACAGAACAGGGCACCTACAGTCAAATAGTACTTCAAAGCACATACCTGAAGTTATTGTCAACAGGACAAGGAATTATAAAACAACCTAAAAGGTACACATGGTCAACGCAGAGCCATTAAGCAAAGTGGGCACGAATACTTCTTCCACTATGTCTTAATGAATCATTTAAATCTCATAACGACTACTATCACTCACTCTCCTATAAGAACCCCTCTAAATTTCATTGTAAAGGTTGTTGGTTGTTGGGATTCTATTAGTTGTTAGAACTATTATTGAGGGGAAGTAGATGGGTAGTCTGTAATATAGTAGGCTAGGAAGAGAAGTCTGATTGTAAAAGGCCACTGAGCTCAAAGTATGTGACTGGTTTTGCACATTAATTAATCAAGCAGATTCACAGGATCCTGGTCTATATTATCGATGATGTTTTCCTTACTGTAACTATTTCCTTTCATGTTTATCACACTGTCCATTATTCTCAGATAAAGAACAACAAGCATATATTAGGACATACTGCTAGAAGTACCCTAAGTCTCACTGTAATCTTTATCTATATGTTTTGTGCTATTTGTGTATCTAAGAGAAAATTCATCATGATTTAACCAGTATAGAAGTTGGCTGGTCCATGCTTACTGATGTATGAATTTGGAGTTTGTTTCCTTAGATGTTCTTGTTTGGTTCCAGCTAAAAGAATTGGGAAACTGGGAGACTTAGAGTTAGCCCTGTCTCACTAGGTTCCTTTTCTAACATTTTTCCTTTCTAAGATCCCTTTGAGTTAGTGCCAAAAGGATTGAAGGTTAAAAGTCTTTCTGTGATCTTAGGCCTTACTCTATGTCAAATCTTAAATGTTTGCTACTGTCTAAAAGTGGTTATGAGGACTTCTGGATTGTTTTCCTTGAGATTATGCTGAAAGTAGGTCTGGATTTAAATGAAATCTGACCTGATCTTAAGCTACCCTTTGTGTCTTTTATGAGAGTTTCCTTTGAAGTATGTCAAAAGCAGGTCTGGATTTAAATGACATCTGACCTGATCTTAGGCTGCACTTTGGTTTCTTTCTTTCACCCATTCTTAATGTTCCATTCCACCATCTATCTAAAAATATCCTTTGGTATAGATGACTTGCCCTATGGGAACCCTTGGATAGTTGTTATGCAAATAATCCCCTTTCATGACTCCATAGCCCAATGGATTAACCTTTATTTTGACCTATCTCCCCATGCTGAAACATCCTTCTATTAAGTTCCTTCTTTACTTCCATAACCTTCTCAGTTAATGATATCCAACCAAACAAACAAATCAAAAACCCTTGTGCTTCATACCTAGCCTAATACCTCAATTTGAGCTTTAAAGATATATCATTCTTTACATTTATAGAGAGATCCCTCTCTGGATCCAGGAGGGCTAGATCCTAGGATCCCAAAGTGGTTTGATGTTGTCTTATATCTTGGTCTTGCCAATCTGGCCAAAACATAGGAACCACAACACAGTACACTCGCTACATCAAATAAATATACATACCAATATGTATTCCTCAATTATTTAACAGGTAAAAGTGTAATTAGTGGTTACTATAACTAAACATTATGTTTTAAATTATTTCTCTAGTAAATTCAAATAAATTCATTATTTTATAACTTTTAAATTGTTTGGAATTTTAATTATGTGATAGTTTTTCAAAACATCCAATATATTAATTGAATAATGTACTTATATATATGACAGACAAGATGATTAAATAATGTTTGTGAAAAACCACCATATTATCCATTGATAAATAAGGAATGGAAAAATAATTTTTTTGCTAAAGATAATGAAATAAAGAGGAGAAATTGAATTATGAAATTTAGAAAAAAATTTAGTTAATATAATTGTTTGTTTAGTTTGGTTATGTTCATTGATATCCTGTCACAATCTCATGGATCTCTTCCCTGTGATACATAAGATCACACAACTAGAAAACACAAAAAAACAAATCAAAATAGAATTGAATTAACCCACTCCAGCCTTATCAGGTCGTTGATACTTTGAATATGATTATGAAGCAAGTTTAGAAGAATCGTCAAACAATTCTATTGCTACAAATGAATGATTTTGAACGTGAAGTGAGATATTTGTCTTTATATGGAGAAATCCAGAAGACTAAATTTGGTGGAGGGTAGGATAGGATCGATCATGGAAAAAAACAAAGTATAGGGAAGTACATTAGAATAACTCGATACTGGCGAGGGTGTTCATGTTAGGATGATGAGTTGAAATCAGAATGATAAAAAAAATAGGTAAGGAATATATATTGTTATTGCAGGTACCACCACCGAACCAAGATGCCGAGGGCATATATATTATCAATTTTTTCTTGAATGGAATTTTTTTTATCCAAATTATTATAATTTTAATTGGCACTTAGTAACTATGCCATAACACACTTTCAGAGTATGTGAGACAATTCCAACTTTTATCATGTAGGAATTCAATTATATATATATATATATATGTATGTTCGTGGATGTCACTTAGCTATATGATAAGCTTGAATTGATATAGTTCTAGCAAAAAATAGCTGGAATTCTTAGGCAGAGACAAAAACACATATTAGTTAACCAATATTTTTAAATTTTAATTTAGTCAACCAAGAATTTTTAATTAGGTTAACCCAAAACTCGATATTAGTCTAACTAATATTTTAACTTTTAATCATTTTCAGCCAATCAAAAAAATTCCATAGTAAAGGTAGAAATATTTACAAAAGAAGAATTGGTGATCATCTAAGATTCTATATACCTCCCTTTCAATAAAAACATGTCATTGTAACATCATAAATATTTAGTTGGTTGTTTCCATGTCTTTTTTCTTGTTTAAGTTTCATCACCTTGACTTTGTTTTTAAACATCACAGTTATGGAATGACATGAGAAGAATGGGGATGAAGAAGAGTGTTTGAATTAGAGTAATTTAGTTTCACATACATATTACATTTACACGCAAAAATGTTGAAAAATCGCAACAAGAAAATCCTGATTTAATTTTCCCTTGAATTAAATTAGGAGAAAATTGTTATTCCACATCACAAGACAACAAGAATGTGTTAACTAAGTTAATTTGAATTAGTTGGATTAGTTAATTCGAGTTGATGGAATAAATTGAGTTGTGTAGAGCGATTCCTGATTTTAAGGAGCCTAGGTTGAGCTTATTTTGAGTTGTAATTAATTAATTCAGTAAATCTGAGTTAAAGTCAGTTTAACTAGTTCCAACTGTTGGATGAACTAGTGGGAGTTCAGGTAGTGGGGTTTGTACTACGTGATCAACCAGTTAAATGATAAATCAACCATAATTAACTCATGCATGCAAGATCTATGAGTTACCTAGTTGCGATTGGAATTCAAGGGTAGTGTACTATCAGTTATATAGTTATCCATTTTTTACAGGTGGTGCATGCATTCAGAGAAGGACCTATAGGGATTTCACAGTTCTGGATGGGGAATTTTCTAATTTATAGGGGGTTAATTCATGAGGAAACACCACAAGGAAATAGGGGCTTGGTAGGAAGGAAAATTGGTTAAGTATTGACTAGAGCAGGCTTGTGAAGCAATGAGATAGTTTGTACTAGTATAGAGATTGTTCAGACTTGAAAAATCATTGTATTTCTCCTCTATTTTCTGATTAATGCAAATAGATAGGAAGGGATTTTGAGCAGTGGATTTCCCCTAGATATATCGTTCTGTTATATGTGTATTGATTCATGTCACATGTTTTTGATATTGCTTCTCAATTGTGAATTTATTTCCATGTATGAGTAGAGTAGATTCAAGTTTATTATTTTAGTAAATTACAATTAGGAGTTTGAATCTACAAGGAATTTCTACATGCTATCAAAGCTATAATCATAGTAGAGAAGAGAAATCAAAGTTTGTTCAGGAGGTTTGAATTTCAAGATCAGTGTTTCAGAATTTCTCCAGGATTGAGAAGATGACTTCCACTAGACTCAGGCTCCAGTATGCTCTAGAAGGAACCACACATTTTGTGGCATGGAAAATTTGTATGGGGGTAATATTATATGTTAATGGGCTACTAGATTACATCAAGAAATATGCAGTTAAACACACAATAGTTGATGCCTAGGATCTCACTCAGTGGAAGAAGGATGTAGCTAAATAAAAGAGGATCATATTGGAGGGAGTTCGAGATCAAATTGTATTGAATCTCCATGAGAAAAAAACTCCATTCGCGTTGTGGAAAAAACTGATAGAATTTTTTGAGAGCAACAATGACCACATGAAGTTAGCACTGGAGGACAAGATTCATAGAATCAAAATGTAGAAGAATGAAATAATTCTGTAGTACTTGAGAAATTTTACATAGTGTTGTGATGAGCTTGGCGAGTTCGGTGTTACTGTTCCAGAAGAATGTTTGGCAGCTCTAGTTTTTTTGGGTCTTTCAAAGAGCTGACAAAGTTATCAAGATTATGTTAATCATAGAGATAAACTACCAAGTTGTGAGTGGTTATGGTTTGATTTGTTGCAGGAAGAGATAAGGTGGGACAACCGAGTGTGAAGATTTTTCTACTCAAAATCCTACCGCAACAATTGATGAGGATTCTTCTATTTGTTAATTTCTGAAAAATTTATTTACTGTGTTCAACGATAAATATTGAGACCCATACACTACAACCTTCACAAAATTAAACCGTGGAAAATAAATAATTGTGGAAACAAGATCTAAGTAAGAATAAACAATAGATGCACAACACAGTTATTTTTGGACTAAGTCCCCAGAAAAATCCAATGCGGGAAAACCAATGCAACAGTTGAGGCTTTATTTATTATGTATTAATTTTGAGTACAATATGGGATTCCTTATTGGCCATCCACACAGAGAATGTTACTAACAAATATCTATTGAATATTAGCTCACACTCACACTGGAAAATCTTGACTGACCAAAAATTGAGATGATGAGCCCTATGCTACCTCTACATAGGCTCTGCACAACCTCTGCATAGTTCTGTATCACTCTATGTAGGGGATGCATCACCTATGATTTTTGTCTCTTCAGTTAGCTGGATACTGATCTCTGGCCCCTCCGGTCTCACACCTCAAAACTCTGGCACTCGATCTGACTGATCCTCAGCTGAATCTCGAAACTCCTCAAGGTTGCAGTGATGCCTTTGCGTGGCACTGTGCTGCATTTGTGTAGCTGCTAAGCTACCTCTCTACATACTACCCTCTCTCTTCTCTGCAATGTATGCATGTATCAAGAAAATCTCCAACTGACAATTATCTCTTCCCCTCTCTGCAAGAATCTTCTCGATATATCTTCTCACTAAGAACTTCTCACTAAAGAATTTTGATCTCTAGACTCTGTTGGTGTCTTGGTGTATTTTCCAAATGCCCCATCAAGTCCTTCTTATAATCTTCTCATTGAGACTTCAATCGCTGAGATTAAATCATTAATCAACGACTAAGATTAACTTGACTTGATCTTCGTATTTTCTAGAACATTCACACCTTGTTTTAATTAATATCCTTTAATTATTTTAAATTCCTAAGTTTAGACTTAGGGGTCCATTAAAAATAATTAATTATTTTCATAAAATACAATCTAGGTAGAATTTCCCAAAAATATTTCTGGGTTCTTAGTAATACATGTGCCTAAGAATCCCTGCAAAATTAGGAACTTATAGCACATCTGATGCTATTAAAAATCGACACCGAGATGGGAACTCATCCAAAGAAGTGGAAGAGGACCTTGAATTAGTCAGAAAAGGAAAGAAATACAATGGAGAGAAGTCTCTAGGTGAGGAGGGCAAGCAGAAATAATCTTCCAACATCAAGTTCTTTCAATATCACGAATTATGGCACTATTCCACACAATTTCCATTGAAGAAGGCAAGCAAGAAGGAGCCTACAATAGCAACAACAAGTGAAGTTATAAATTCACAATTTGAACTTGGTTTCACTCTCATTTCATGCATGTCAAGCACTGTAATGGGAAGCATTTGGTATCTCAACAGCGGTGCCTCATTCCATATGTCCAGGAATAGATATCTCTTCAATGACATGGAGGAGAAAGACCTTAAGAAGAATATAGAGTTTGGACATGATGGGAGGCATAAGACGACCGATATTGGTACAATTAATTTTTAGAGGGAGTCTAGCTCCCCACTCAGACTGATAGATGTGATTTTTGTTCCAAAAATAAAGAATACTTTTGTTTCTGTCGTGGTATTGGAAGACTATGGCTACGATGTGATATTTAGCAAAGGAAAGGTTTTCCTTAGACATATCGCCACAAGACAAGTGAAGCAGATTAGTCTATGAGTCAAGAAGTTGTATGCATTTAAGGTTGAAGATGCATGCAAATCCTTGAGGATCGAGGAAATGTTAGAGACTTGGTGGTTGAGAGGGATCATGAATTACCTCTCAATATTTAGCCTCAGAAGAAGCCTTAGCAAGTTGTGGAGCAGCCACAAATGGGGAAACAGAGAGGAGGTCGAGTGGAGTCACCCACTAAAGCATAGACCTCTAGTAGGGGGAGATTTTGAGCCAAGTGGGAAGAGGGAGCACATGAAGCCATACCTCTAGGTGTGACATGGGGCAATGTGAAGAAATATTCCCAAAAGTGCAAAAATTTGGGTAGGGTCCGTTGAGTTTTTTTGTGTGTCATGGTTCATTACGTTGATACGGGGGCCCATAGTATTCAGTAGTAGGAGGAAAAATTCAGTTAGATACTAAGGAGTGCATAGAAGTGTTGAAAGAAGAGCAGGAGGCTCAGTAGCAGAGTTAGCAAGAACACAATTTTCCTAGTAGAAAATTGCAGATTGATTTAGTGATTATTTTTTATTTTTATTCTCAATTACAGATGTTGTAGGAGAAAAAAAAACAATGAGAGATGTTGCATGGAATACATTCCAAAGGTGTTGGATCGAGATAGATGTGAATCCGTTTCTTGTTGAGAGGGAGTGTTGAAAAAATGGAAACAAGAAAACCATGATTTATTTTTCCCTTGAATTAAATTCAGAGAAAATTGTAATTCCACAACACAAGACAACAAGAATGTGTTAAATAAGTTAATTTGACTTAGTTTTCTTAGTTAATTCGAGTCGAGGGCCTAATTTAAGTTGTGTAGAGTGATTCATAAATTTTAGGAGCCCAGGTTGAGTTTATTTTGAGTTGTAATTAATTAATTCAGTAAATTTGAGTTAAAGTCAATCTAACTAGTTCCAATTGTTGGAGAAACTAGTGGGATGTCAAGTAGTGGGGTGTGTACTCTGTGATAAACCATAATGAACTCATGCATGTAGGTTCGATGAGTTACCTAGTTGAGATTCAAGTTCAAGGGAAGTGTATTATCAATTATATAATTATCCATGTTGTATAGGTGGCGCACGTAGTCAGAGAAGGACCTATAGGGATTGCACAGTTCTGGATGGGGAATTTCATAATTAATAGAGGCCTAATTCCCAAGGTAACAGTGGAAGGAAATAAGGGCTTGGCATGCAGGAAAATTGGTTAAGTATTTACTAGAGAAGGATTGTGAAGTGGTGATATAGATTGTACTAGTGTAGAGATTGTTCAAACTTGAACAATCATTGTATTTCTCCTCTATTCTCTAATTAATGAAAACAAATAGGAAGGGGTTTTGAGTAGTGGCTTTCCCCTAGATATATCCTTGCGTTATATGTGTATTGATTCATGTTGCATGTTTTTTTATATTTTTCTCAATTGTGAATTGATTTCAGCAGATGAGTAGAGTAGATTCAAGTCTATTGTTTTAGTAAATTACAATTAGTAGTTTGAATCTATAAGGAATTTCTACAAAAAACACAATAGATCAAAGAAAGTTCTATCCATCTCTACTTTGTGTGGAAAATTTTCTATCGATATTCAATCATTCTATACTCACAAATAATATTATAGAGTGAGACACAAATTATATGATTTGAGAAATTAATTGCACACCAAATAATTATTTTACATTATATAAATCACACATATAAATACATCAATCATTGTTTGAAGATAAAAATTCCATATTAACCACATAATCAATTAGTTGAGAAAATCTCTCAACCAAACATTAAACTAGGAACTATTTTAGTTGGAGTAAATATATCAGATCCAACTAGTTAACAATTAACCTACTCACATAACAATTACATTTATGATGAGGAACCTCATTTAATGTGCATAATAAAAGTAGGACTTAAATATCCAAGTCCCTCCCTTAACAAGTACTTGTCTTTGATCTTCTTGTCTGAAAAGTCTTCATTAGCTTTTGTAAACATCTTCGAAATCGCATAGAGTGAACTCCGTCAAGTTGTCTCATAGCCCCAGTAAAGGTGTAGTCATAAATCTATATTCCTGATTTCTAGTCTTGAAATTCCAAAACACAGATCTCTCGAACTCAATTATTGAACAACGTCCCAATCTGTTACATAACCTCATTAGAAGACCACTCTCACATCGCCAAAAGATGAGGGATACTTCCTATATCCTTAACTTCCAAACTATCTGGACAACGATCCATATTGAGTTTTACTTACATCGATCTCTTAAAATAGTGTCTTCAGACACAATCAGTTACTTGTTTTTAATAACTGAATTACTAGTATTTCTAAGGAGGTGCTTCTATCTAATAAGATAAATGGGTGATAAATGCTATAGTTACTAGTTGTATATGAAAGTTGTATAGATATAAAATGCATCTAGAGTCAGTGATTACATCGCGACATTCATATGATTTTAGAAATTCCTCATCATTTTGAAAACATAAATATTACAACACTTTCCTAATAAAAATAATTTAACTACATTATCACTATGGATATCCATACTATAAAAATTCTTCTTTTTTGCCACAACATTAAATTTATCTATGTATTGATCCCAATACTCATGGTAGTACTCAATTGTGATTTAGTAGCTGCATCGAATTCATCATGTTCAGAGTTTCCATACTCACTGAATATTACTCTATGTGCTTCCCATTAAATGTACCCTTGTTGGCTTTCTATAATATGTTTGTTACATCACACCAACTATCACTTTTGCTACTTGAACATGTATGGAGTCTAATATATAAACAAAATTCATTGAGCTCTAGAAACATGTTGATTCTGAGGAAAAGTTTCCAATCTGGAGGCAGAATCTTGCTCTCCTTATTCTCCTCTAATTTGTTGAATAAAAAAACTAGTGACAATTCTCTCCTTCATTAGGTGAAAATCACTCACTGGTACATTGTAGTTGTTAAAATAGTTCATTGATAGGAATCCATTCACGAATGATAAATTCATTCTCACAGTCACCATTTTCCACTTTTTTTACAACAAAGCAATGAAAAACTCCTTTACGATGAGAAATCACTCTCAGTGAGGTATTGTCATGATCTCAAATAAGAACATATAATCCAAAATAACTAGTTCTGCACCATGGTTTTTTTTTTTATAATCAGCTATCACATTAATTAGCCACTTGTTAGTGTGAAAGAGAAAAATTGAGGTTAGATGCTTCTTGCAGTTCCTCTATAAATGCTTTCAAGTCTCTTGCTTCCAATGAAGACCCCCAAACTATAATATTGTGGACAACTTATTTAATTTTCCTTTAATTTATTTGATGTGAATAGCTAGGGGTGGCCTATGACATCACTTCCTAACTCGATTCCACAATAGAATCCATGTGGCACAAATTTCATCATGTGTTGTTGCTTGAGGCAGGATGAAACCATCAAAAAATAGTCCCCAATGATGTCTCTCTCTTTGATCTTGCAGCATGGGAACAAACCAAGCGACAATGGAGGGAAGAGATTCCTAAACATATATCTCACATAAACACATAATCATATGTACATTTCAAAAAATAAGCTTATAGTAATCTAACATACTATAGGTAATAAGTAACTCACATCTCTGGCCTAATCTTGGGCCCTCCTTTAAGGGAGTTACCCACAAATCCACTGACTCTGATACTGATTTGAGAAACTAATTGCACACCAAATACACATTTTACATTAGATTACTTACACATATAAAAACACCAATCATTGGTTGAAGATAGAAATTATATCTTAACCACACAATCACACTTGAATAAATCTCTCACCCAAACACAAAACCAGGAACTATTTTAGTTGGACTAAATATCTCAAATCCAATTAATTATCAATTAACCTACTCACATAATAATTACATTTATGATGAGGAATGTCATTCAATGTTCACAGGACAAGTAAGAGTTAAATCTCCAAGGAATCTCATTCATTGTGCACAAGATATGTATGAGTTAAATCTCCAAGTATACGCTCTATGGATATATAGAATAAAGTTCTATGGTATGGAGAACAAAAAAGTGTGTGTATTTGAATTGAGTGCTTTCACTTTATTTTTTTATCGTGTCTCGTTACATGTACCTTGTTCTCATTTTTTTGGTTTGTAAAGTATACATTTTTGTGTATATATATTTTCCTTTAGATGTATTATTAATTGAGATTTATTTATAGGTTTTCTAGTTGAGATTGATTTATAGGTTTTCTAACTGTGTGTGAGATAGATAAATTTTATTTAACTTTTATTTGAGTAATTAATTTTATTTGTGTTTATTTATATTTTATGATTAAATTTGATAGTATATATAATAAAATAATGTTTGTATTTCTAAACTTAGAGTAATTAGTTTGTATTTTAATTCAAAATTGTTTTACTAAACACAATTTGTTAATGTTTTCAACCTTCTTCTATGATTCTTTAACTAACCTTATAACCCATACAAATACTCCATAAAATTATTATTGTTACATTTTTTTTTTCATTTACAATTTATAGAATAGATAAGCTTCATCCAATATTATTTAACTAACTCTATCTAGCTCAAACAAAAACTATATAAAATTGGTGTTGTTACTATTTCTTGCTTCATTTATTATGTATAGAATAGAGGACATTCATGCTTATGGTTATCTATTTCTCTACACAAGAGTTTAATAATAACAATGATATTGCTTAAGAAGAAAATGGCACTATTATATGAAATTATTATATTTTTTTCACAAGAATTTTTATGATTTGCTAATAACATAACATCATCCACATAAATTAACGATAATAAAGCATAAATTCTATATGAAGACTTCCTTTATTATTTATGATTCAATTTTCTAACTAGTTTATATACACTAGTACATATGGTCAAAATTCTGACACTTTTGACGTATTGTCAGAAATTTCCCCAATTTTTCTCAAATTTTTTAATCCTGCCAACAAACGTCACACTAGCGAAATTTTGGGAGTATCGTCAGAACAATGATGTTTAGGGAAACTGTAAATATTGTGAAATTTAGGGACAAACCATCAGAATTAAGACCTTTCAGAGCCAAGTGTCGGTCTTGCGAAGTTTAGGAGACACACTGTCGGTCTTGCAACATTTAGGGAAACCGTCGGTATTGCGACATTTAGGGACAAACTATCAGTATTGTGACATTGCAGGAGTATGCGTCAGTCTTGCGACGTGTAGGAGACACATCGTCGGCCTTCCGACAGTTTAGGAACAATGTTAGGGGTTACAGTTTAGGAAAAATGTTCTGGAGTTAGAGTTTAGGTTTTAGGAACAATGTTTAGGAATTAGAGTTTAGGGTTTAGGAACAACGTGCCTAGTCTTGTGATCGAGTTTAGGGTTTAGGAACAATGTGTTGGGTTGTCATGTGATCGGGTCATGTGAGAGTGCCCAAGGAAACACATTCGAGCAGGCCGGGTTGGGCCTAGTCAAGTCATGTCGTGTGAGGCCACTGAAGGAAACACGTTCATATGGTTCGAGTCGAGTCGCGTGATGGTGCCCAAGGAAACGCGTTTAGGTCGGGTCAGGTCGGGTCGTGCTGTATTGTTAGGGTGCCCAAGGAAACACGTTCGGGCAGGTCGGGTCGAGTCATGTGAGGGTGGTTGTATAAAAAATGCTAAGTTGTGACCGCCCGTGTTGCATGTGCACGTTTGTGCAATCCATTTTCCGTTTGCTCCCTTGTGTGCCCTTTGTTCGAGCGGGTTGGGTCGTGTCGTGTGAGGGCGCCACAGGAAACACGTTTAGGTCAAATCATGTGAGGGAGGCCGTATAAAAAATGTTAAGTTGTGGCCTCTCGTGTGCCATTTCCATGTTCGTGCGACCTGTTAATTTGTCCTTTTCTCCCTCGTGCCTTCGACGTTTGGGCAGGTCGGGTGATATGTGTTCGTCTTGCGACATGTAGGGACACATCGTTGGTCTTGTGACCATTTAGGAACAATGTTATGGTTTAGGGTTTAGGAAAAATGTTAGGGTTTAGGGTTTAGGAACAATGTTCAAGAGTTAGAGTTTAGGGTTTAGGAACAATGTGTCCAATCTCGTGATCGGGTTTAGGATTTAGGAATAATGTGTCAGGTTGTCATGTGATCAGGTCGTGTGAGAGTACCCAAGAAGTGCTTTCAGGTGGGCCAGGTTGGGCCTGGTAAAGTCGTGCCATGTGAGGCCACCCAAGGAAACACGTTCATATGGGTCGGGTCAAGTCATGTGATGGCGCCCAAGGAAACACGTTCAGGTCAGGTCAGGTCAGGTTGTGCCATATTGTTAGGGCACCCAAGGAGACATGTTCGCATGGGTTGACTCAGGTCAGGTCGTGTGAGGGTGGTCGTATAAAAAATCCTAAGTTTTGACTGCCCGTGTTGCTTGTGCACATTTGTGCAATCCGTTTTCTGTTTTCTCCCTTGTGCACCCTTCGTTCGGGTGGGTCAGGTCATGTCGTGTGAGGGTGCCATAGGAAACGCATTCAGGTCGGATCGTGTGAGGGAGGCCATATCAAAAATGTTAAGTTGTGACCTCCCATGTGCCTTGTGCACATTCGTGTGAC
This sequence comes from Pinus albicaulis, assembly GCA_034641835.2. Lineage (NCBI taxonomy): Eukaryota > Viridiplantae > Streptophyta > Pinopsida > Pinales > Pinaceae > Pinus > Pinus albicaulis. The sequence continues at coordinate 39,965,468 of CM076574.1, forward strand.
CTATTAATTTGTCGTTTTCTCCCTGGTGCCTTCGACGTTCGAGCGGGTCGAGTCGGGTCGGGTCGGGTCATGTGATGGTGCCAAAGGAAACGAGTTTGGGTTGGGTTGGGTTAGGTCGTGCTGTACTATGAGGGTGCCCAAAGAAATGCATTCAGGCAGGTTTGGTTAGGTCAGGTCATGTGAGGGCACCAATTAAGGAATGTGTTCGGCCGGGTTGGGTCGTGTCGGGCCGAGTGAGGGCACTCAGGGAAACCCGTTTGAGCGAGTCAGGTCAAGTCGTGTGATGGCACCTTAGGAAACGCATTCGGGTCGGGTAAGGCCGTGTTGTGTTGTATTGTGAGGGCGCCCAAGGAAATGCATTCGGTTGGGTTGGGTCGGGTCGGGTCCTGTCAGGTCATGCCATGTGAGGCCGCCCAAGGAAATGTATTTGGGCGGGTCAAGTTAGGTAGTGTGTCAAGGTTGGTCATATAAAAAATTCTAAATTGTGGCTGCCCATGTTTCTTGTGCATGTTTGTGCAATCCATTTTCTATTTTCTCCTTCATGCACCTTTTATTCAGGTGGGTCGGGTCATGCCATGTGAGGGTGCCACAGGAAACACATTCAGGTCAGATCATGTGAGGGAGGTCGTATTAAAAATGCTAAGTTATGACCACCTGTGTTTCTTGTGAGCGTTCGTGCGACTCGTTTGTCATTTTCTCCCTCATGCCTTCGACATTCAGTCGGGTCGGGTCAGGTCAGGTCGGTTCATGTGAGGGTGCCCAAGGAACATGTCTGGGTTGGGTCTGGTCAGGTTGTGTCATGTGAGGTCGCCCAAGGAAACACATTAGTACAAGTTAGGTCAAGTCGTGTGATGGCGCCCATAGAAAAGTGTTCTAGTCAGGTTAGGTCGGGTCGTGTCATATTGTTAGGGCTCCTAAGGAAACACCTTCGGGAGGGTCAGGTCGGGTTGGATCATCTGAGGGTGGTCGTATAAAAAATGCTAAGTTGTGACCACCTGTGTTGCTTGTGCACATTTGTAGGATCCATTTTTCGTTTTCTCCCTCGTGGGCCCTTCGTTCGGGCGATTCAGGTCGTTCTATGTGAGGGTGCCATAGGAAACATGTTCACGCTCTGATCGTGTGAGGGAGGCCATATAAAAAATGCTAAGTTGTGACCGCCCTTGTGCCTTGTGCACATTCATGCGACCTGTTAATTTGTTGTTTTCTCCCTCGTGCCTTCGACGTTCGGGCAGGTCGGGTCAAGTCAGGTCGTGTGATGGTGCCCAAGGAAACACATTCGGGTTGGGTCGAGTTGGGTTGTGACATACTATGAGGGTGCCCAAGGAAACATGTTCGTGTGGGTCAGGTCAGGTTGATCCATGTGAGGGCACCCAAGGAAAGTGTATGGCGAGGTTGGGTCGTGTCAGGCCATGTGAGGGCGCCCATGGAAATGCGTTCGAGTGAGTCAGGTCGAGTCGTGTGATGGCACCTAAGGAAATGCGTTTGGGTCGGGTCAGGCCGGGTCATGCCGTATTGTGAGGGTACCCAAGGAAACGCGTTTGGGTGGGTTGGGTCGGGTCCAAGCTGGTCATGCCGTGTGAGGTCGCCCAAGGAAACATGTTCGGGCGGGTCGGGTCGGGTAGTCTAAGGGTGGTCGTATAAAAAATGCTAAGTTGTGACCGCCCATGTTGTTTTTGCATGTTTTTGTGATCCGTTTTCTGTTTGCTCCCTCGTGCGCCCTTCATAAATTAGGTGGGTCGGGTCGTGCCATGTGAGGGCACCAAAATAAATATGTTTGGGTCAGATCATGTTAGGGCGGCTGTATAAAAAATGATAAGTTGTGACTGCCTGTGTTGTGTCGAGTTGGGTTCGTTCGTGTCATGTGAGGCTGCCCAAGGAAACACGTTCGGGCGGGTCGGGTCGGGTCGGGTTGGGTCGGGTCAGGTCATGTAGTGTGAGGGCGCCCAGGAAAACGTGTTTGGGCAAGTCGGATGGGGTTGAGTTGTGTGACTATGTCCAAGGAAACACGTCCGTGTAGGTGAGGTCATGTCGTATGAGGGAACCTAAGGAAACACGTTTTGGCTGGTAAGGTTGGGCCATTCTGTGTGAGGGCACCCAAGAAATTAATGCATTCAAGCGGGTCGATGTGGGTCGGGTCAGGTCATGTGAGGGCGCGCGTTGAAATGTGTTCGGGTGGGTAGGGTCGAGTCGTGTGAGGGCGCCCAGGGAAAAGTGTTCGTGTGGTTAGGGTCGATTTAGGTCGGGTCGTGTGAGGGTTCTCAGGGAAATGCATTCGGGAAGGTCAAGTCGGGTCATGTGAGGGCGCCCAGGGAAATGCGTTCATGCGGGTTGGGTCGGGTCGAGCTATTTTCTTAATTTGACACTGATTGAGGGGACTTCATATGATTTACCAATAAAAAATATTTGTGATATAAATGTCTGTACTCATGAAATATTCAACATCTAAAGGCTATATGCTCATAGTTGAGTGTCTTCTTCCACAAATCATCTTGAAAGTAGATATCTATTGATTCTGGAAGGGGTCAAATATGTTCATGTATACACATATGCATACATGTTGTAATGTGCCACAATATAATGAACAGATTCATGTGCTTTACCTTTCCCTTTACCAAGTGTTTTCCCATATTAAATGAAGGATTTTCTCAATGCCACTACCATAGGAAGCACACCACTGCAATAAAATTATGATCATACCAAACAATACATAGTGATGAAACAATGCACGGTGATGAACCAATGAACCAACTCGACATTAACGCAGATTATAGGGGTGGCATTCCAATGGAGGGAAAATGTAAAGAGAATGAATGCATTGGGAATGGAGGGGAGAGGAAAGAATATAAGGAGGAACACTGAAGAGCAAGAAGAAATCAAGGGACAAAATTAAGCATGCTGATGGCAGAGCTTAGGCCTAGACAACAGTTGGATAGAGCTACAAGATTTGGAGCCCTTCACATTTCATTAAGCATGGATATTTCTTGGTTATCTAGGGTTCCTAATTAAATAGAAGGGTGAAGGCCATGTGGAACCAAAACCTCTAGAATCTGTCATGGATTTTGGATGGAGGAAGATCTCCTTTGGAATCCTATAATATGTGTAATCAAGATAAGATTAAAAGAGTTTGGTGGTTTGTATTTATTTGAATGTAATATATAATTTTTTATTTTAACATATAATAACGCAAATATTTTGTAATATTTGTATTTTGATTACCCCACAAATCGTAGCCCAATGTGGGCCCTCCCCACCTGCTTTGACATGGTGATAGACCACACCTTCAAGAGTTGCAACATGAATGTCACTCGCCTAGTGACTAACTTGTGTGTCACTGACAATTCACTTCAACGTGACATTTTTCCTTCAACGTTACTTTTTGTACCAAGCCAGTATAACCTTGCACATAACCATGTCATGGTTTATGGTGAAAACTTTGTATCATAATGCTAATATGATGGATGTCATTCATTGTCAAAACACCCATAATCACTTCCCTGAGGAAGTAGCCACCATGGAAACCTTGTGCAACAAGAGCATTGGCACGTAGCACAATCTCCATTGCAACTCCAAGTAGAATGCAACACCTTTAAATCATGCATAGTGTGCCCAAATAATGGTAATGTGATCTACCTCAGTCTCAACAATATTATGCATTCCAAGACTTTCATGTGCTTTAATTACCATGACCATGCAAAGTTATTTAAGATCAACAATATCCCTTTTAGCTAGAGCATATCATTCGGTGCAGGTTGCAATCTATGTCATAAACTTGGCGATTCAACTTCTTAGCGAAGGCCTCTTGACCTTAAGGACTTGGCCTTCTAGCCATTATCTGCCTTCAATAGCTCTCCCTCTCTAGCCTTCTGCTCGACCTTTCTATTACCCTCTCCTATATTCATGCATGTCATCCCTTCAGCCTTTTTGCAAGCTTCACATCCCAATTGCCTCTCCTCTAATATCTCTTGCCTATTTCAGATTTCCCTAATGCCAAATTCATCCCCCTATTTTACTTCATGATCTTCATCACCCCTCAAAATTTATGTTAACTCAACTAGGAAATCCTCATCCTCTTACCCATCCAAACGCCTTCCCTTCCCCTAGTAGGATTCTTTGATACGTCATGACTTGTGGAAGACAGACAACCCCTCGCCAAGGAAGAAGCATAGGTCACCCCACTATTACCACTCCATGTAGCCAACAATTTAGCTTCAACCTCTTAGTTTAGGCCCACATATTACAAGCAAGAGATTCTTTTAATTGCCATGAACAGGTTATTCCTAATCTAGTATTTTACCCTAAACCTCTAAACCCTTAACCCCTAACCCCTTAAACCCTAATTCCTGACCCCTAACCCATTTAAACTCCTAATCCCTAATCCCTTATCCACTAAGTCATTATTCACCTAACCCCTAACTATGCCTAAATCCCCTAACCCTTAAGCCCCCAATCCCTAATCCCTTAATCACTAACTCATTATTCGACCCGTAATGCGTAAATCGCCTAAATCCCCTAACCCATAACCCCCCAATCCATAAAACCTTAAACACTAACTCATTATTCCCCTAAATCCAATCCTTAATCCCAACTTAACCACTAACTCATTATTCCCCTAACCCCTAAATGCGCCTAAATCCCCTAACCCCTAAGCCCCCAATCCCTAACCCCTTAACCACTAAATCATTATTCTCCTAACCCCTAAACCCTAATCCTCTATCCCCTAATCCCCTATTCCCCTAACCCCTAAGCCCCTAACATAAAAAAATTAATTAATTAATCAATTAAAATTATAGTCTAATTAGTAATTTTTTTTTAGTTTACTAATTCATAATTAATCAATTAACATTAATTATTTTAGTCTAATTAGCTAATTCGCCCTCAACATTCGCCTTGAGCTCTTGCAGAACAGAATTCGCCCTGCATTCGCCCTCAGCGTTCGCCCTCAGCTCTTGCAAAATGGTAAGTTCTTACTGCAGGCCCTTCCTCCTATAGTAGGGTTGACTCTATTTGGGTTTTTTTGGTCAATTCCATTGGATTGTGTTAGGCTGTAGGGTTCTCTCTAGATGTCAAGAATAAATATTCAATACCCTCTATTATCTTCATCACCCAATACAAGATTTAAATTTTTCCCAAAGAAACGCTTATTAATTTGGCAGCCATTATTTCTCCCTGCTTTCAAAACCCTACATTTAAATGAAAACAAGCATTGCATTTCAACTACAAAAATCTATTAGTGTTCGCCCTCGACATTTTCCCAGATCTTGCGGAGCAACATTTTCCCTCGGCATTCTCCCTCGGCTCTTGCGAGAACAGCATTCACCCTTAGCATTCGCCCTCGGCTCTTGCGGAACGACATTCGCCCTCGGCATTCGCCACGAGCTCTTGCGAAACAACATTCTCCCTCGGCTCTTGTAGAACAACATTTTTCCCTCGACGTTCACCACACGAGCTCTTGCGGAGAACAACATTCGCCCTCGGCGTTCGCCCTCAACTCTTGCAGAACAACATTGGCCCTCAGCTCTTGCAAAATGGTAAGTTCTTACTGCAGGCCCTTCCTCCTATAGTAGGGTTGACTCTATTTGGGTTTTTTTGGTCGATTCCATTGGATTGTGTTAGGCTGTAGGGTTCTCTCTAGATGTCAAGAATCAAGATTCAATACCCTCTATTATCTTCATCACCCAATACAATATTTAAAATTTTCCCAAAGAAACGCTTATTAATTTGGCAGCCATTATTTCTCCCTGCTTTAAAAACCCTACATTTAAATGAAAACAAGCATTGCATTTCAACTACAAAAATATATTAGTGTTCAAATGTACATGTGTGCATCACTTGTGTAGGGTATTCCTTTTCCACTTTCACATTATCCAAGAATGTGTGCAGTATAGTTCATATTTTTTGTGATTTAGATTATCTTGAAAAAGGAAAGGTAAATTATTTCCCATGGAAAAAGAAGGTTTTCCCTTTTTACTACTGGAAATGGTACAACAAAGTTCTATTTCTACCCGAAACTCCTATGAAACAGGAACCAAATAAAGGCCATGTCCTCAATGGACATCATTTGGCTTTGAAAATGGCCATTGCACCATGTTGTTTCTTATATTACATCACGATAGTTTCTTAGGTCATTTCTTGTTTCTTGAGATGAAAAACAACGAAAGAAATTGTGAAGATCCTTTCAAGAAATAAATGACCATTTCTCAATCATATCTCAACTATTTTTTATTTTATTCAGTGGTTGCTTACTTTGAGAGAAATTTGACACTTTTATAAGGAATATAACATAAAAACACAAAATGGGAAGGAATTGATGAGGTAGATGTCCTTTAGTTGTTGTCGATTAAGAATTGATAATACACGATGCATGTTCTGTACTACAAACTAGATTCCTTCCTGGAGTTAGGACACAGAGTATTGAATCAAAGTTGTAGTTTCTAACTTCTTGTATTGGTTCATCAATCTTGAAATTCAAAAATTGCATGTCTTCATTGCTTCATGTTTTAATAATTTGCATCATATCATACAATAGGAAATTAGGAATTATGATTATTATTACTTTATGGATCTGTTAAGTTACTTTTAGGTTTGCATGGTTTAGTGTGAAATTATTCTAGTGTGCCCCTAGGCCCAGGTGAAGGAATGCCAAGGACTGAGAACCCTAGTTTTTAAATGGTATTGTTTCTTATACCCAAAAACCCCTCAACATCACTTCTTATTAGTTCTTAATAATAGTGTTGTAAACAATTTGAGAATTGATATAGCAAAATCTCGTACTTCTCAAGATAAAGTCCTAAAGCTAAAGTGTGATACCATGTGTAATTCAATAGCCCCATTGTCACCTCACCAACCTCTTTTCACTTCGGGCTAGCTCTCCTCCAACTCAAGGGGGTTCTCCCTAGTAGATGTTAGGGATCTAATGGCCCAACCAAACCAAGTCAAGAGCCCCCTAACTCTCTATGTTTACTACTATCAATCAAAATATTGAACAATAGGGTCGGACATGCATCCGAAGATAAAATTGCTAGGGTATTTTTGGGTAATTTCAAAGGGAAAGTCCCCAAACACATATAATCAAGGAATTATAACGTGATTTCAAACATTAAATATCAACAAAATCGTTTAAAGGATATTGAAAGGAAAAAGGTGATGGAAGATAGAAAGTGCCTTACTTAAATGCTCTAAGGATTTTTAAATAGTTGCTCCAAAAGCTTCACTTCAAGGCCCTTCAAGATCGTCTCCAACAATGCTATACCATCAGCTTCAACAATGTTGCTCCAAAAATTTCCTCAAGGTCTTCACAACAAGTTTACTAGAAGTTACTCCAACAATATATTCAATAAGGTCTTCATTGTCAACTCGTCTCTTGTTTGGGTGCCTTAATGTGCAATGACATGTTTCCAGGACTGAATTCAATGCAAGGCATATTTGAAACTCTAACTCTGTCTTCCGGTGTCTTATTAGAAATTATTTCGATTTTCATTTTGTGTTTTCAAGTTAGATATTGTTTTCAAGTTTTTACATTTATAATTTTATTGCAATGTGGCAGACTGATCAGAGCAGTGCAGGAACAACCCCGAGACGGGATGATCGTGGAAAGAGGCCAACGGAAGAACATGTAAAGTGCCAGCATTGCTCTATCTTCAGGTATTTTAGTTATTTACATAATTGAAATAATATTAATTTTGTTCAAATATGCGGACACCTAGCCATGGTACGCCTGATGATTCCCTCTTTGAGGAAGAGCTTTCTTCATCCCTATCTCTAGTGTTCTTGTTGCAAAAAAAGGCACGAGATGCAAGGTCGGAATTTAATGCTTTGATAGACGCGCCTCAAACACCTGAAACAGAAGAGAGGATACAACATCTTATGAGGCAGCTAAATAGATATCGGGTAATAATAAAAAGTCAAAAGGATATTTTTTTTGTTCTGCATGAGATGAATTGTGATAGTTTGATTTTTAATTTTTACATTGACTAAACTAACAAAAAGTTCTTTTGTATGTAGCGTTTTATGGCACTTGCTGAACCCAGTGTTGGTGGTAGTGGGACACAAGGGAAAGATATTGCCCAACAACCCTCTCATACACCTTCTACTCCTTTAGGTGCCAGCCAAGAAACACACCCTGCCCAAGCAGACACCCAGCCAACCGCTGAACGTGTTGGCAGTGATGAGGCTGATATGGCCAACTACATTATTGCATTTCCTAGAGCTACACGTGTCAGCTCCACAGGGACCATTAATGGCACGTTGTTGGTGAACGATGAAGGTGTCCCTATAAAGCACGTACAACTCCCAGGTAAATTTTAATATTTTAACTATTTCATGTACTTTATCTAAAACATATTTATCATGATTTTTATTTTTAAATTAATGATAATATCTTTTCTTTCTTTTTTTTTCTGTGTAGGAAAAAATGAGTTCTACAGGTTTTTGGAGAGCCATGCGTTGGTAATTTTTGGCCCAACAATACGCACAGGGTGGAATTCCCAGAATTCCAACCTGAAAAAAGAACTTCTAGATTATCTAGAAGCCCTTTTTGGGGTCGGCACATTTGACAGAACAGCGGCGGCTCGGGTAGCCGGCAAATATTTGAAATATACCAGGGACACCTATAGGACGCAATTGAAATTTAACCCTAGATACGAGTGTCCTCTCATAGTTCCAGAGAGTGAGTGGAGAGCACTCATCCATGATGGAAAAGAGAAAAGGGCAAAGAAAGAAGGAAAAATGCCAACTGGACCTGCAAGGTAAATTACAATTTTAATTCAATAGCTTTAATTTTCTCTATGTCTAAAATAAAAGTGTGCTACGTCATATCTGACTTTAATCTTTTGATGCTAGGTTGCTTGACACCTCAAAGGCAACCAAAGCTAGGATTGAAAAAAAGGGCCATCACAAGCTAGGCCAGGGCGGCTACTTGAAATTAGCCGCAAGAATTGTAATTAAGTAGCTAAACATCTTATAATTAATTGTATCGCCTTCCAACGTTTTTTTAATCCTATCAAATATGATTAAAAATAAACAATCATATGTAATGTAGGGTGATGACTTCAGAACATAAACTACATAGGAAGATAAAAATATCGCTTTCCATTTCGGCTATCAAGCCGTAGTTGAACATCGCAGAAGCTTGGGGCAGGTCCCAAGATCCAGAATGCCTGATAAGGTAAAACATTAACCTTTCAATATGTTTGTTTTCGTCCATAAATTTAATGTCTAACAACTTTGTTTAAATCAGGGGAGCAACACTACCGACGAGGCAAATAACCCGGTTTTAGAGCCAGATGTAGATGATCCTCTCGTGCAACCTGATCATTGTAGTGGGGACCAGGCCGACAATGCTGCTATCAGTGAGGGCCGTGACGGTAATTAATTTCCACTTATAATTTTTTCTAATTATACCTTCATGGTTGTCCTTATAACGTTTTTTGTTTAAATGACAGAGAATGTTTCCCTTGAGGATCTTACCACCAGAGAGGAAGACAGGGCAACAGTCCCAACGGCGACAACTGGTGCACCAGGTAAATAATCTCATTGCAATTTTTTTAATTAATATTACCGAACTAGTTCAATGATATTTAAAAACTGACAATTAAAATTTAATATTATCTATTTTTGTAGGCGATGCCCTGTCACTGGATGAGACCAGACATCGTGACTACGCAACTAGGTCAGCGACGACAACTGGTGCACCAGGTAAATAATCTCATTGAATTTTTTTTTATTAATATTACCAAACTAGTTCAATGATATTTAAAAACTGACAATTAAAATTTAATATTATCTGTTTTTGTAGGCGATGCCCCATCACTGGATGAGACCAGACATCGTGACTACGCAACTAGGTCAGCGGTGACAACTGGTGCACCAGGTAAACAATCTCATTGCAATTTTTTTATTAATATTACCGAACTAGTTCAATAATATTTAAAAACTGACAATTAAAATTTAATATTATCTGTTTTTGTAGGCGATGCCCCGTCACTGGATGAGACCAGACATCGTGACTACGCAACTAGGTAAGAGGCGACAACTGGTGCACCAGGTAAATAATCTCATTGCAATTTTTTTTATTAATATTACCGAACTAGTTCAATGATATTTAAAAACCGACAATTAAAATTTAATATTATCTGTTTTTGTAGGCGATGCCCCGTCACTGGATGAGACCAGACATTGTGACTACGCAACTAGGTCAGCAGTGTGGGTCGAAAGGCACGAAACAGGAGCAGAGCATGATGATATTGATGATGTAATTAGGAGCTTTAGAAATAGGAAGAAGAAAAAGAAATTTTGATAATGTAAAATATTGTATTATTATAAGACAAACGTTACCATACTTGGAACGTTTTTTGCGTTATATAAAAAAACTCATTTATCATACTATTTTTATGTCAAGCATTAATTGCAATGTTTCCTTGTGTACTTTTTGTTGAATTTTTGTTTTTATTAGTTATTGAATATTTTTTTTTATGCTCATGAAAGTAAAAAATGAAATATAGATTGGGTATTGGGGAATTGAGAGTGATGTGAGGGGGGGGGGGGAGCGACCATAAGAGCTTCCACCTTCACGTGGTTGGCCCTGTTTAGTAGAGAATAATTTATTGGAGCGATTTAATCTTGGAGCAAACCTCCCTTGATCCAGCGTAGCAACAAAAAGGTCACTGTTGACTTAGTTGCTACTCTTTCAGATCGTGGGAGGCTTGTTCCAAGTTCATGCGACTCCAATAAATTGTTCTTGAAACAAAGAGGAGCTTATTCAGGTATGTTTTGACATTTTCAACATATGTTCTAACATTATCATAAGAATGCATCTTAGAGTAAAAAATACTACATCAATTACTTATATTTATTGTATAGATAATGATGGATTTTGATTGACTTGGTAGTGCAGGTACAAATCCTCTTGCATCATGAGCAATACAACTTGTCAACCAGGGTCATGTCCAGGATATTTTTGCTTGTGCGCTTGACCAGGTTCGCAATGTCACATTTTGTAAGTTCCTTTACAGTTCATAATTCAATATTAAGCTTGTTCATGATTATTATCTAGGTTTTTTGTATGTGTTTTTTCATCTATTTGATTGTAAGCAACTCTGCATGTTTTCTGTTGTTCACTATGATTTCTACCATTACCACTCCCAGGATGAATCCAAATTTATTGTTACATAGGTTACTTTATTGTTACTATGATTTCTCCATTTACGATTTCATAGGTTACATCATGTAAAGTTTTCAATCTCAGGTTGGTGATGAGCTTTAGTTCTCCGGATTTGGGGCTTTTCTGATATTTTCTCCCTCATGTCATTCCTGCATCACCTCGTTGTTTGAGCATGCAAATTGTCTACCACTTGTACCAATTGGCACATGTCAATCTCTGAGTGGTGCCACATTTCACCTATTTTCAGTGAGAGTTTAGGGTTTCTCTAACATAGCTTCAGAAATCCGATTCAGTGCCTGATTGAATATCGTCACATAATACTCATGGTTTGGATTGATGAGCATGTTCTGAATGGTTGGTTGATTCATAAGAACCACCCATATAGTCATCTTGAGATATTTTAGAAGTTTTCTCGGGTTTCCTTTTTCACCATTTCTAGTGGGTGGGATGGTGTGGGGTGATCCATCAATACTGGTGCTCTTGTAGTAGGGAATTTGTTTTTAGGGATATAAAGGAGCATTTGATGTAGATATCCCATTGGATGCATTCATAGATGGGCACGAGAGGTCAAGAATTTAAATTAAAAATATGCAACCTCTGGCATGGCAACCTGAAGGCCGCGAGAGACACTGGTTAAAGATTGTTTTGTGCTGGCCTTAATATAGTCGTGATTTCTTTCTATTATCTTAATGCAAATATATAGTCCGGTCTCATTAAAATGAGGATTGTGGTTGTATTTCTCTTTGGTTGTTTCTCTCTTAATTCTCCAGAAGTTGCCAAAAGTTGCAATAGTTGTTTAGTTTGCCTGTTACAACTTAAAAGTGGTTTTTAGCAATGGGAGTCATGTTTTTTAAGGTTCATACTAATATGAAGATCTTGTAATTCTATATTCAGCAAAAGAGAAGATGGCCTCTGCTTTGGGCAGTATGACAACAATTGCCACATCTACCTCATTGGGTAGCAATGGAAAGGGGAAGAAGTTGGGTGCAATGTTTGATAATTATGGCAGACAATTATCTTCTCTTTCAGTTTTTTCACCCATTTCCTTTAATCGCTCAAGCAGAAGAGGGACTCTGAGATTACGCGACAGAGAGAAGGTAGTTAATACAAGAGCTATGGAAAAGGAGTTTTACTTCAACAAGGATGGCTCAGTGACAAAAAAATTGCAGGTCAGAGAAAAAATTATGTTTAAAGGAAGGTCACCTGCATGTGAAAATTCACTGCGGTGGATCTTTCCTTGTCCACTTATATTCGATTTTAATGTGTTATTTTAATTTTCCATGGAGGGTTGTTTTGGCATATGGTCTGGCATTCAATTGCACACTTACTGAAAGCATTGTCAATTTGTCTTGCAGGCGGTGTGAACAAACTTGCTGATCTTGTTGGAGTCACCCTTGGGGCGAAGGGAAAAATGTTGTCTTGGAGAGAAAGCATGGTTCTCCGAAAATAGTTAATGATGGTGTGACGGTAGCTAAGGAGGTAATTTGTAGATGTGTGCTCTGGTTTTATTTTTAACGTTGTATTAGTTCCCCCTCTTAAATGTCTTAGATTTGGTAGGCATAATTTGAAAACTCATAGGTGAAAGGAAACATATTTGTTACCCAGTGGTCTACTTGGCCTATGGACTAGCCACATTAGAGTAATGCATAAATCTTTTCACAACAATAAAAGGAAAGGGTTATGGCTGAGTCAAATTTTATTGTTATTGACAGTGTAATGAAATATATCTCAATGCTATGGTTTTGGCCTTTTTATTGGTTGAATTAGAGGACCCAGTTGAAAATATTGGGGCCAAGTTGGTAAGGCAAGCTGCGGAAAAGACAAATGATTTAGCTGGGGATGGAACCACAACATCTATTGTTCTTGCACATGTTGGAATATTGAAAAATTCTAGAACAATGAATGGAGAATAAATCTCCCTTCTTTTAACACAGAGAAAATAAAAATTTCTTTGACAGGAGACAGAGTTTCAATACTTTGAAAACAAAATTCTATTCCCTTCAATAACTCAAAAAAAAACTATTACACTTCTTCCTCACTGAGAGGGATTACAAAATTATGACTGCTACAAAACGCGGTGCATAAAACCAACTCACTGTCTGTTCAAAACAAACATACTCTGTCTCTAAAACACTCTGTTGTGTTTTTCACTTTCGCACTGCTGTGCATACACACTTAAAAAGTTACACTCAGTCTTTCACTTTTTACACACTGCTGTGTAATAAAAAATTTACGTACTGTCTATAAAAAAACTACCAAGATTTTTTGTCCTTTTTATTTTTATATGCCGTAACATATAAAACATATTATAATAAACCCTCTTTTAAAAAAAAATAAAATTAAAACTAAATTCTATGGCCCACCTTTCATTTCGCATATGATATATATATAACATATGTTTAAAACATATGTATATATTAAAGCATACATAAAATTAAATTATCAAAACATTAAAGAACCCTTTCTGTCGGACTTCAAAAGTCTGAATAGATTGAATTTCAAACCAAATTCACGTTCCAAAATGGGATGCTGACGTCTGCCTAATTTTAACTCGAATTCTCAATCCAATGTGCCCTATAAAAAATTCGGGTCCGGTTTTCAGGTTTTTAGATTCCCTTCAATTTCATGCGATCCAATATTAATGCTCCACGTGTCCTCCTTTTGAATTTACAAAACTGTCGGGTAAATTTCTGTTTGTTTAATTTCTGGTTGGTGAATTGCGTTAATGCTGGCTGTTGTGTTTAAATACAATTCTGTACAGAAATATGGCTGTGGCCGTCTACAAAAAAAACTTGCGGGAATTTTAAATGCTGAATTAAATTTCTGGATGGCATGCAAGCAACCTCCAAAAAAAAATGTTGCTGCTGCATCCGTCCTTCTGCTGCAGCAATTGAAGTTAAAATTCAACAGCACAGGGTTTAATAAGTGAGGGTGTAAAGGTAACTTTTTGTCGATAGTACTGGATTAAGATCATCTATTCATTTTTGTAGGGTCTTATGGTGTTTGGTTTTTTAGTTTTGGGTTGGGCTTATTAAGTCTAAGATAGTTTTTGAGTGAAAAAATTGCTATTAGGTATTAAAAAAATTTGGTTCTTTTGTCAAAATTTATGAGCTTGTTAGGAAATACAAAACTGACAATGGTTGTATCTTAAATTTGTGGAAAATAATTTGAAATGAAACCTTTTTTTTAGGTTGTTGCAGCAGGTGCAAACCCCATTCAAATTACTAGGGGCATTGACAAGACAATAAAGGCTCTTGTTTCGGAACTCAAAATTTTGTCAAAGGAGGTAAACGCTTGCCTTTTGAGTAGGTTGGTTTTCCTTTTTGCTGATGGTTTGGTGTATCTAATTGAATTATTTTCCTAAGGTATTTTTGGTTGCAAACTCCTTTTCATTTTTCATACAATATTGGCCTTGTGGAATACATTTGATTGTGTGGTCTTGTTAGATCTACAACATTTGTAGTTTTTTAGTCTTATGGCCGAGGTGCACTTTTATTATGGAAATAGTTGATGCAATATTGTCATTTAATCCTTACTGCGGGGTAGCATGTTGAGAAGTTTCTTGTGAAACATTTGGTATTCAAAATGACACTTGATCCTATACAGCATCATGCACTTGACTTCAAAATTCATATTCAAAGTGTGCCGGACAATTCTTGCAAAATTTCAAATATTTATGTTGTTTTAAACCATTATCTTTTTCATGTATTGGATGCTGAAAATGTGAAAAAGACTTTGGTATGAAACCAACTGGTGAATAATTTCCAGCAAAACAACCACTTCGAAGACATGATTTAGAAGTAGAACATATGTACTTATGAAGCATAGAAAGATATCCTTGATGCATTGTCAATGTTTGGCTAGGGTTATTTTTGGAGAAAATAACTCCTTATTCCTAGAATAGTGATCTTGAATACAAGTAAATGCCAGAGAAGAGAGATCATCGTGTGACATAAACCTATTAACAAAAGTGAACAGGGAATGATTATTAATTATGGCATACTAAGTTGTCGGTGATTTTGACTATTTGTCTTTAACATGTAAAAATGTTAAATTCCAAACTTACATCATCATGGTTTGGCATCATGAGCTTGACTAATTGTCCACCATGCTCATAATTCATTGTTGTCTTCATATCTATAAACAATGTTTCAAATAATAATAAAAAATTTCTATAAGAAAAATCCAGACCTCCATGCTGCTACTCCTTGTGAGACAAAGTCAAAATTGCATTACACAATCTGACACATAAGAATCTCCTATATCCCGGTGGTATGTATCCAAACTCTTATAATAGTGTCTTCAAGACTTATGTTGAAATTTCCAATGAGATATTTAAGCAATGAAAGATGGAGCCTTCTTCATTTTTGTATATGTAACAGTCTTTTATTAATATAAAGATTGATGGTTTTGTCTTTCTGAAAATGAAATGTAAAAGTAATTTATTGTGGTCAATTGAAAAGTTTTTTTTTTAAAGCTTTTCATTATGGAAGGGCAACATAG
Source organism: Pinus albicaulis (assembly GCA_034641835.2). Lineage (NCBI taxonomy): Eukaryota > Viridiplantae > Streptophyta > Pinopsida > Pinales > Pinaceae > Pinus > Pinus albicaulis. The sequence continues at coordinate 39,981,129 of CM076574.1, forward strand.
ATATATGCCCTTCTAATTGAAATTCGGACCTGCCCTTCAAATTTGATCACTGTGTGGGACCTTAACAAACAATAAAACTATTCCGCCGCGCGTTATATAAAACATATAACAAAACCTTTGTAAAAACTTCAAACGAACCCTTTAGCCGTGGGTATTTCATCACGAATTGATCATTTTACCATGTACCTTCTTCTAGAGGAATATTCTTCCACTTGATTAGGTACTTCATAATGGCTATATGTCAAAGAGATACAAAATGTTTATCTATAACTTTTTGTGGTTCAAGAATCAACTTTCATTCTTCATCTAATTTTGGAAGTTCTATTTACATTGGCATATTTTTTCCCAAAACCTTTTTTAGGCAAGATACATGAAAAACCTTATGAATGCAAGAAGGAAAATATAACTTCTATACCACTTGTGCAATCCTATGAATAATTATTTAGGGCCATAACATTTTTGAGCTAATTCTTTATTCTTCTTTTTCTTGAATGAAGATTGCTTATAATGCTATAATCTAAAAAATGCCCAATTACCCTCCTCAAATTATCTTTCACTTCAATGTTGTTCCCCTTGTTGTTTTATCATGTTTCATGTCATTTGAAGGTTTTCCATAATCATTTTCAAAGTTTCTTTAGTATTTTCCATATGTGACTCTGTTTCCTATACTTTGGACTTATCTTGCGAAAAGTATGAGATACTAGGAGTTGGATATCCATAAAGGGCCTTAAATGGGGAAATTTTAGTAGATGTGTGATAGGTAGTATCATATTACCATTCTTCCTTGATGAACCCACTTCATCCATTAAGATTGCTTTTCTAAAGAGTAACATTGTAGATAACCTTAAAAACATTTGTTAACTATTTTTGTTTGACCATTTGATTGTGTTTGATATGTAGAACTCATGGCAACTAGTGTTTATCCACTCATATTAAATAATTATTTCCAAAAGTTTCTTGTTACTATTACTTTAGGAAAACCATGAAGACTATGAATTTCTTTCACGGACACTTCTGCCACTTGGCTTGTTTTCTATGTACTTTGATCTCTACAAAAAAATCTACAAAATTTGTCTATATAAATGACCACAAAAATGTAATACTTACCTTTATATTTCAGTAACCCTGTAATAAAGTCTATTGATATATCTTCTAGTCTTTGAATATGTATGTGGAATGGTTGAAGTAACCCTAGATATTTTACTATCTCTCTTTTATTTATTATGCAAACTTGACCTTCTCTTACAAAATTTTGAATATCTTTCTTCATTCCTTCCAAAAATATATTTTTTGATCCTTTGAGATGTTTTAAGGAACCCTGCGTCCTACCCTCAGAGAGACATGGGACTCCCTTAATATTTGTTTATTCAAATATGCTTGCGTGCATAAAATATTCTACATTTGCACCAAAGTATATCTCTCTTTCACTCCCAATGCTCCATAGAGTTCATCCCATCCTTTATAAATTTTAGTTTTTGTTTAGTACTATTGTCATTTTTCCATTATGGCAAGCTTCTTCTAGCCACCTAGGAATAGAAAATGTAATTGGATATAGATTTGAGGCCTCTTCTATTTTAGAAAGAGCATCATGTACTAAATTTTCCTTACCCTTTTTGCAGATTATCTCAAAATTAAAACTTTGCATTTTTTCTCCTCATTTTTGTTAATCTTCCAATGAAATCCATAGCTTCAAAAATACTTTATGCTATCATGGTATATCTTGACTTTAAAGTACCTCCCAATGATATACTATCCCCATTTTTTATTGCATGTAATATTGCTTCCATTTATTTTTCATACATAGATTTCACCAAATATTTTCTTTGAATTCCTTGCTTTTAAAAGCCAATGATATTCCTTATTGTGTTAATGTTACATAAATTCCTTGTCCTAGTGCCTCACACTCTACTATGAATGTTTTACCAAAAGTAGGTGCAACCGATGTTGGTGTAGAAGACACGACATCCATTGAAAGAGAGAATGCCAAAGTAGCCTCATCATTCCATATAAATGATATTTTCTTCAAGAGATATGTGAGTGGACTTGAAATGCATGCATAATTCTTAACAAATGATCAATAATATCATGTAAGTCTAAAAATCTTCTAAGAACCTTGATTTTCTTAGGAATAGGTCATTTTGTAATAGCTTGCATCTTTTGAGGCTCCAACTTCACTCCTTCCTTTAAAACAATATGAACCAAATACTCGAATTCTTATTTCCCAAAAGCACATTTGGATATTTTTACATAATAATGATTGTTCTCAATAATTTATATAACTTTTCCACATGTTTAGTGTGGTATTCCCATGATTTATTATAAATATGTGTATTATCAAAGAAAACCAACACAAATTTTATAATATGGGATCAAACAAAATTGTTCTTAAGTCGAGCCCGTCGGACTTCAAACGATGATAAACCATAATTCAAACCAAATTCGCGTTCCAAAATAGCCTGCTGACGTCGGCCAATAAGCAATTCTGCCTAATCTTTTTCGGGTCCGAAGTTGGGCTGGCGTACGGAGGGAGAGTTGTGACGCAAATTTCTTATCAAATTCGCCCTAATCTTTTTCGGGTCTAGATTTCCACTGCACGAGCGGCCCAAACAAAGATCCGCTCCAATCAATTTCTGCCACGTGTCCTCAATAAGAACTTGCCCTGCTCCTGGCTGCGGGTGCATTCGATGGCGTTTAAGGCGATGGGACATGGATGTGGCAATTTCATATCAATCGCATTAAGTTTTAACGATGTTCAATTAAGTTCCAAGGTTTTCACATCTAATCGCATTAAGTTTTAACATTGTTCAAGATCGGACCTCCACTCCTGTTAGCGATTCTGCATGCTCCAATATGATCCGGCCTTCGACTCTCATTAATGATCAGAGATTAATTATGATGGGTGTCCTTCGATTGCATTGCAGTCGGGTCGATAAAATGGCATTTCACTATGGTTTTTCAGATGAGCCGGTTGCTGGGTTACATTGCCTGCTCACTGTGACGAGAAGGAGAAGTGGCCAGCTGAACTGCTGCGTAGACCTTGCTGCATATCTGCATTTCTCTCGGTCTGGTCCTTTTCTGTCTTCCTCTGTTTCCTGGAATTCTACTTCTCCATCTCCTCTTGTGCCCACTGCTAGTGAGACTGCACCCATGCCTCGCGTGCATCAAAGGATGCGTTGCCGTAGAGGGAGCACTAGAGGTCAACTCCTGCGCGCTCCCTCCAGCCCCTCAACTGAGTTGTCTTCCGGCCAGTCCAGTGATTATTACGCAGGTCGCTATCCAAATACTAGGAGTGGGCGGGGTCGGGTTGTAGGATCTGGCCACCGTATGGATTCCCCTGCTCCTCGTTTCCTCACCGCTAGTTCACCTTCTCCCACGACGCGCACTGCGCAATTTTCCTTTAATTTCTCTTTCAACCGCCCACGAATTACAGCTTCAGTCACTGTGGTTTTCCGCGAGGAGGCCCAAACAGAGGAAGAATGCACCCGTCTGGTGGGTCTAAGCTCGGAAAAAGCCGGCCAGTATTCGGGCCTTCAGGAGGGGAGCCGTGGCATGAATGTGGAGGTAGCACCTAGCGATCCTGGACCTTCCGAAGGATGGTGCCGAATCGTCGAGGAGCCGGAGGAGTAGTTTGGTTAATTTGTTTTTCTTGCTTCGCGGCCCACTTAATTGGGTTGCTTTTAGATTATTTTACTGTGTTGGACCTTTGTAATATTTTTGAATTCTGTAAATTAAACGTTCAAGACTGGTTTCCCTGTATGAGGGTAGTCTTCTTAATTTTTTGATTTTTTGATGACAAATTTGCCATGAGTCTGGGCAATGTTTTTGACTTCGGTGTAATTTTATTCCCACTGTTAATAGATTAACTTTACTTAGAAAAAAAAATGTTGCCCTGTTTCTATTTTAAACCTATTTTTTTGAAATACAGAGCCATGTTTATATGGTCTACGTATTATACTCTTTCTCTGTATATCTACAGGAACCTTTTTGCTATGAACAGGGTGGATGTTGTAGCGGGCTACTAATGGAAACAAGCGAGCCTGAACCTTACATCTCGGATGCAACAAATGGTTACCAATTTTGGAATCAAGCGAGCCTGATCTTACAAGCGAGCCTGGGTTTCTGCAGATGGTTTTTATTTCCGGGAACAAGCGAGCCAGAACATACAATCGACCCTAGGTTTATACATATTTTTTCTCTATCATGGATGCTTTTTGTGTGAGGTGTATATCAACAGTACATGTCTCTGCACATTTCCTGTATCCTCTTTATGATACTATTTTATGTGTTGACAGGTTATCACTCTGCCTTCAAAACTAGCGATGTTGGTTTATTGATATGGTCTGATGGTATTTTTATATTTTGGACATATCACACTCCTCACATGATTAGCGTTTTTCTCTGTTCAAGGATTTGGGTACTTTAATTTGTATTTGGAACAATGGACGTCGGTACTCTATCTGTTGCTTTACTATTCTACATACTGCTATTTCACTTTCTTATAGATGCCTCGGGCATATTTGGATGCTTTCCCAGATTGTCGATAATCTCCATGTGGACCGTTACTGGGTTTTATATCATGTCCCTGTATGTGACATGGGGTATTTTTCTATCATTGTCTGGGGTGGGACTTCCACTTTTCTGGATGGATATTTGGGTTCCAATCTTCGGATGTGAAAATGTAATGACTTCATGGACTATTTTACTTCATATAATATATTCAAAACAACGTTTTTTCTCTTGTGAAAAAAAAATGATTAATGTTTATCACTCTGCTTTCAATTGGCAATATGATGCGAGTGTTGGTCCTTGATGGCAACCCTTGAATGAAGATGAAGACAATGTGGCTGCATTGACTTGTGTTGCTGTTGATGGAAATCCACGTGGAAGCTATTCTTGACGTAATGGACTTGGTCAATGATGTTTGTTAGCAATATGATGATGAGTGTTGTTCTTGAAAGGCAAACCTCTTGATGAAGATAATGGAAACTTCTTGTATGTGATGAACTAAAACTGATGTATCTACAGTGAGTACAGAAGGCAATGAAGAAAGAAATTCAGCATGTGCTAAATATATGATGAAAAGAGTATGTTTCAAGGAATACGCGGATCTGTCTAGGGGAAGTCACGTATGCACGCGGAAAAGAACGTGCCAAGTCGCGTATGGGTAAAAGCGCTCAAAAAGTGCAAAACCAGGGGTAACCACCATGGTATTGACCCATTGTATTGGGTAATGATTCGCCTAATTGACCCCGTCCAGGAATACCATCGGAAGTAATGTGGTTTTGGCTCATGGTATTGAAAAAGGATAAACCTATATAAAGAGATGAAATTCATTGTGCAAATGATGAATGTGGGTGCAAGATGTCTGAGCTTGAATGAATACTTCTCTCTGGAGTATATCTGAATGGAAAGGGTTACAGTTGAATGAAAGATCTGAAAGTATGATGCACCAATGATGGAGTGATGAAGAAGGGGATCTAGATCTGTATTGTACTTGTATTTGCTAGATCTGTTTATGGAATGATTAGATTTGTGATATGGCGAACATCTATGCGAACTTCTGTCTGAGGTAGAGGGAAAAATCAGAAGTGATGTACCTATTGTGAAGAATTGCAATAACATTTAAGTTTGAAGAACCATACGCTAGTTCGTCGAAGCGGAAGCACGTATATACGCGGCTTCGCTGAAGAAAAAGCGCGTATGCGCAATAAAATTAGCTCTGTAATTTGTACTGAAGTATACACTGGTTTGTGTGGATGGAAGCGCGTATATACGCGACATCAGAGAAAGGAAAGCACGTATGCAAACTAGGGTTTGCTGAAGTTTGTGGTAAGAAATGTCTGATCTATTCTGCTAGTTTACTGATATCTATCAGTAAGTTATGTGTATCTATTTCATGGTTGACTGTGCTTAAAAGTATGGAAAGGGTCTAATCTGAAAATATGATGAAATGTGGCCTACAAGTGGTGTCCTAAAGGAAGCTTTGGATCCAGTGTGAAAATTGATGAAACGTGGTCCATAGAGGTGCTGAGGGTTGTAGCCTTCAGTCAGGGGGTTGTAGCTCCCTTCCGGGTGAGGCTGGTAAACAAGATCAGGGGGTCGTAGCTCCCTTCCAGGAGAGGCTAGTAAACGAGTCAGGGGGTTGGAGCTCCCTTCTAGGAGAGGCTGGTAAACGAGCGCAGGTGGGTGCCTGCGTGCTGGTAGGAGTCTGCACCAGCACATATGTTGTAAGATGTTTTCTCAATAATAAAATATTGAAGGCTGAGCAACGACAGCGGTGGTTTTCTCCCGACTTGGGTTTCCACCTAAAAATCCTGGTGTTCATGTGTGATGCTTTGTGTGATGGTTTACTTTGTTCTTACTGTTCATGTTTACTATTTATTAAACATCTGATGAATGAATGATGGAATGATTTATGTGAAGAACTAATGACATAATTAGATATCTGTGTATACGCAAGTTTCATAAAGGGTATCCGCGTATATACGCGAGTCTGTTTCAGGAAAGTAGCGTATGGGTTTTAGAAGCAAGAAAAAGTAAAATTTTTGAATATGCAGTATCTTGATTCACCCCCTCTCGGTATTACCTTTCCCAACATCTGCCTTCATTGCTAGCGATCTTTGATGTATATTCTGTTGGTTTATTGATATGGTACGATGGTCTTTTTATATTTTGGACATATCACACTCCTCACATGATTAGCGTTTTTCTCTGTTCATGGATTTCAGGTACTTTAATTTGTATTTGGAACAATGGACGTCGGTATTCTATCTGTTGCTTTACTATTCTACATACTGCTATTTCACTTTCTTATAGATGCCTCGGGCATATTTGGATGCTTTCTCGGATTGTCGATAATCTCCATGTGGACCGTTACTGGGTTTTATATCAAGTCCCTGTATGTGACATGGGGTATTTTTCTATCACTGTCTGGGGTGGGACTTCCACTTTTCTGGATGGATATTTGGGTTCCAATATTCAGATGTGAAAATGTAATGACTTCATGGACTGTTTTACTTCATATAATATATTCAAAACAACGTTTTTTCTCTTGTGAAAAAAAAAATGATTAATGTTTATCACTCTGCCTTCAAAACTAGCGATGCTAGTCTATGTTGCTAGTTTATTGATATGGTTTGATGGTCTTTTTATATTTTGGACATATCACACTCCTCACATGATTAGCGTTTTTCTCTGTTGCAGGATTTTGGGTACTTTAATTTGTATTTGGAACAGTGGACGTCGGTACTCTATCTGTTGCTTTACTATTCTACATACTGCTATTTCACTTTCTTATAGATGCCTCGGGCATATTTGGATGCTTTCTCAGATTGTCGATAATCTCCATGTGGACCGTTATTGGGTTTTATATCAAGTCACTGTATGTGACATGGGGTATTTTTCTATCATTGTCTGGGGTGGGACTTCCACTTTTCTGGATGGATATTTGGGTTCCAATCTTGAGATGTGAAAATGTAATGACTTCATGGACTGTTTTACTTCATATAATATATTCAAAACAACGTTTTTTCTCTTGTGAAAAAAAAATGATTAATGTTTATCACTCTGTCTTCAAAACTAGCGATGCTGGTCTATGTTGCTGGTTTATTGATATGGTCTGATGGTCTTTTTATATTTTGGACATATCACACTCCTCACATGATTAGCGTTTTTTTTTGTTCAAGGATTTTGGGTACTTTAATTTGTATTTGGAACAATGGACGTCGGTACTCTATCTGTTGCTTTACTATTCTACATACTGCTATTTCACTTTCTTATATATGCCTCGGGCATATTTGGATGCTTTCTCAGATTGTCGATAATCTCCATGTGGACCGTTACTGGGTTTTATATCATGTCCCTGTATGTGACATGAGGTATTTTTCTATCATTGTCTGGGGTGGGACTTCCACTTTTCTGGATGGATATTTGGGTTCCAATCTTCAGATGTGAAAATGTAATGACTTCATGGACTGTTTTACTTCATATAATATATTCAAAACAACGTTTTTCCTCTTTTAAAGTTTCATTTTTTTTTTTTTTTTAAATTGAACCTTCTGTCGCTATACCGACACCTTGTAAGCGTCGGAATTGCGACAGATTAGAAACGTCGAAAGAGCGACAGTATAAAAACGTCAGACGAGCGACGTTCAAAACGTCGGACCACATTTCGTTGGAATTGCGACCGTTTACAAACGTCGGAAGAGCGACGTCCAAAACATTGGACCACATTTCGTCGGAATTGTGACAGTTTACAACCGTCGGAAGAGCGACGTCCAAAACATCGAACCACATTGCGTCGGAATTGTGATAGTTTACAAACGTCGGAAGAAGCGACATTCAAAATGTCGGATACATTTCGTCATAATTGTGATAGTTTACAAGCGTCGGAAGAGCGACGTTCAAAACGTCGAACCACATTTTCGTCGGAAGTGCGACGGTTACAAACGTCGACACGGACGTTTGGGAAAACGTCGGAAGAGCGACGCTTGTTTGGAAGCGACAGAAAAACTGTCGATAGTGCGACACTTTTTAAGTGCGTCGGAACTGCGACGGTATGGAAAACCATGTTTTGCCCGCCCTCGAACTATCGCTCTTGCAATGAATATATGTTGGAATAGCGATGAATTGGCTGTCGGAAATTCCGCCAAATTTTCTAGTGTGTAGGATATTGAGTGAATTGAAGCCATTATTCAATAGGAGCGCCTAGGGAAACGTGTTAGGGTGGGTCGGATCAGGTCAGGTCGTGTGAGGGCCCCCAGGGAAATGTGTTTGGGCATGTCAGGTCGGGTCGGGTTGGGTCATGTGAAGCTGTCCAAAATAGCGATGACGGAATAAACATTTTGTAAAGTTTTGTAACATTTTGTAATGACAGAATATTTTGTAATATTGTTTATTTTATTTTATTAATTTTTATAGGATTATAATAATATATTTTATATTTGTTTATTAGGGTGATTTAGTTGACCATTATTATGGCCTCTATTACTATGTTAGCTAGGTCAAGATAACAAAAATAATAATATATTTGTTATATATAATTGTTATTAATTTTTCTTTAACTAGTTTTTCCTCACAATATTTGTATTGTGATTACCCCACAAGTCGTAGCCAAATGTGGGCCCTCCCCACCTACTTTGACATGGTCAAAGATCACACTTTCAAGAGTTGCAACATGAATGTCACTCGCCTAGTGACTAACCTGTGCATCACCTTGGAAATTCACTTCAACATGACATTTTTCCTTCAACGTTACTTTTTGTACCAGGCCAGTATAACCTCGCACATAACCATGTCATGGTTGATGGTGAAGAATTTGTATCATAATGCTAATATGATGGATGCCATTCATTGTTAAAACACCCCTAATCACTTCCCCGAGGAAGCAGCCACAATGGAAACCTTGTGAACCAAGTGTTAGAAAATTATATATTACGGAGCAATGAAACACATAAAATATGCCAAAAATACAAGCACACAAATCACATAAAACTAGAGAGACATATATATACGTGGTTCACCCAGTTTGGGCTACATCCACCCCGAACATCCAGTCCTTCCTTTCTATTATCTAGCAAAAATGAAGAGACAAAACCTATAGTAGATCCGCTGTAATATCCTCTGTTCTCTCTCACAGTCTCCCTATCTATTTCCCGCTCAGAGAATACACATGTAATGCACAGTCGCAATACAATAACCTCATACAAAGAGAGGGGTTTCCTTCTAGGAAAAAAAACCCTAAACTAAACATAACTTCTACCGTCAGATCATCTGCCTAATGAACGACCCAGATTGACTAGAAATTATTATACTTTTGCAAGGCAATTTTACATTTGTTTTTAGCTTCGGCGGGGGGGCTCCATAAAGTTGCTGCCGCCCCCCCCTGGACCCCCCACGGCAGCGATTAATTATGGGTGGTGTTTCCGCCCCATTTAAGGTACAGGGGTCCAATGCTGTGATACAAAGTAAACAAGATAATCAGGCTCCACACCCAACAATCTCCCACTTGGAGACTGATTGTAGCAACTCCACCGCTACTTCATTTGCTGGAAAAAGACTCCTCTTTGGACCTGGATGTTTCTCATATTCATCATCATCCTTGAAGACCAATTGAAACTGAGCACATTCTCAGTTTCTCCCTGGTTACAACTTTTGTTAGCATATCTGCAGAATTCTGGATAGTGTATATCTTTTCTAGCTTCAACTCTCCATCTTCCAATACTGACCGTATGAAGTGGTACTTGAGATGTATGTGTTTAGTCCTGGAATGAAATGTTGAGTTCTTTGCAAGATGAATGGAACTTTGGCTATCACTATATAACGTGCCCATATCATGATTCTTACCCAATTCATCCATAAACCTTTGTAACCAAATCATTTCTTTACTAGCCTCTGTAGCAGCAACATACTCTGCTTCTGTTGTTGAAATTGCAACAACACTTTGGATTTTTGAAACCCAACTGACAGTTGTTCCACCTACAGTAAATACATATCCTGTAGTGCTCCTCCTGTTATCTCTGTCACCTGCCATATCTGCATCAACATATCCCTGTAGAGCAATGTTTGAACCACCAAAACATAATGCTTGATTTGTGGTACCTCTCAAATATCTGAGAATCCATTTTACTGCCATCCAATGTTCTTTTCCTGGATTATTCATGTACCTTCTTACAACTCCCACTGCATGTGAAATATCAGGCCGTGTGCAGACCATTGCATACATTAAGCTTCCAACTGTTGATGCATATGGAACTTTAGACATATAATCCATGTCTTCTTGGGTCTTTGGCCACATCTCCTTGCTGAGTTTGAAATGGCTAGCAAAAGGTGTACTAACTGGTTTTGCATTGTGCATATTAAATGTTTTCAACACCTTTTCTATGTACTCATTCTGAGACAGTGTTAATTTGCGATTTTTCCTGTCTCTAGTTATCCTCATACCAAGGATTTGTTTTGCAGCTCCCAAATCCTTCATTGCAAATGAATTTTCCAATTTTTGTTTGAGCACATTTATTTCCTGCATGTTAGACCCTGCAACAAGCATGTCATCTACATACAATAACAATATAATATAGCTGCCATCATTTTGCCTTTTTAGATAAACACAATGATCAGAGTGACATCTAGTATAACCTTGTTCAAACATAAACTTGTCAAATTTTAGATACCACTGCCTTGGAGCTTGTTTTAAGCCATACAAGCTCTTCTTTAACCTGCACACCAATTTTTCTTTCCCTTTGACCTCATATCCTTCTGGTTGCTGCATGTATATCTCTTCCTCCAAATCTCCATGGAGAAATGTTGTCTTTACATCTAGCTGTTCAAGATGTAAATCTTCCGATGCTACAAGACTTAAGATAGTTCTGATTGAAGTCATCTTAACAACAGGAGAAAATATTTCATCAAAATCAATACCTTTCTTTTGTGCAAACCCCTTCACCACAAGTCTAGATTTGTACCTCTGTTTTCCTCCATCTTCTTCCTTCAGCCTGTAAACCCATTTATTCTGCAATGTAGTTTTACCTGCAGGCAACTTGACTAAGTCCCAAGTCTGGTTATGCATTAAGGAGTCTATCTCTTCTTCCATGGCTAGCTCCCACTTCTTCTTGCTTTCAACCTGCATTGTTTCTTCATAACATTCAGGTTCACCAGAATCAGTCAACAATAAATAATATAATGAAGGAGAGTATCGTTCAGGGGGTCTACTTATCCTGGTAGATCTTCTAACACCACTTTCAAGTGTTTGAGGTGCCTATTGCTGTTGTGGTGGTTGCTGCTGCTGTGGTTTTTGATTATTATTATTTTCAGGCACCTTTACTTTTTCAGTTATCTCATCAAGAACTGTGTATTCCTTGCTTTCTTTTTCCTGTTTCTTTTCCTGCAACTGATTCTTATACAAGACCTTTTCATTGAATATTACATCTTTGCTCCTAATGATTTTGTGATTTTCATAATCATATAAGCGATAACCAAAATCATTAACACCATATCCAATAAAGGTACATTTCTTTGATTTTACCTCAAGCTTTGTTCTATTTTTTTTATTAATATGGACAAAAGCCTCAAAACCAAAAGGCTTTAAAAAGAGTAGTTTACCTTTTTACCTGTCCATGCTTCCTCTGGAATACCACCATCCAAGGAACTTGAAGGCCCTCTGTTTATTAGATAAACAGCAGTATCTACAGCATCTTCCCAAAATTGTAAAGGCAATCCTGCATGCAATCTCATGCACCTTGCACGCTCCATGATTGTTATGTTCATCCTTTCTGACACACCATTTTCTTGTGGTGTTCTTGGAACTGTCTTCTCTCTACGAATTCCATGCTCTGAACAGTACCTATCAAACTCTTTGCTGCAATATTCACCTCCATTGTCTGATCCGAGACACTTCAACTTCTTTCCTGTCTCAATCTCAACCAAAGCTTTCCATTTCTTGAAAGTATCAAATACATCAGATTTATTTTGAATACAATAAATCCAATTTTTTCTAGTTGCATCATCAATAAACGTAACATAATAGCGAGAGCCACCGAGAGATGATACTTGAGCAGGTCCCCATACATCTGTATGCACAAGCTCCAATTTTTCACTCTTCTTTTCTTTCCCAACTCTGAGAAATCTAACTCTCTTTTGTTTTCCATAAATGCAATTTTCACAAAAATCCAAATCAACATTCTTCAAACCTGGCAACAAATTTCTTGAGTGAAGAATCTTCATCCCCTTCTCACTCATGTGTCCGAGCCTATGATGCCATAATGTTGCATCTTCTCCTTTGGAAGTTAAAGCATTAACATAGTTAGAAATACCATTGCATAAATACAATGTACCAACCTTTTCACCTTTTTCTATTACTAGGGCTCCTTTGGTGACCTTCCAAGTTTTATCTGTGAAAGTTGTCACACAACCTTCACCGCCTAACTGCCCTGTTGAAATTAGATTTTTCTTTAAATCTGGAACATGCCTTACCTCCTTTAATAGCAATTGGTTTCCATTCTGCTGTTTTACAAGAACCTTACCCATTCCAACAATTTTACAGGGTTTATCATCACCCAAACGAACTTGTCCAAAATCTCCTTGAACATAGTCATGAAAATATTTCTTATCAGATGTGGCATGGAATGAAGCCCCTGAATCTACAACCCAAGAATCAGTAACATTTTTGAAAGAAAGAATCAAAGCATCTTGTAACACATCACCTGTCACATTTGCTTCATGATTGTTTTCTTGTTGCGCGTCTCCTTCTTTTCCCTTCCGAGATCTACAGTCTTTCTTTAGGTGTCCTTTCTTTCCGCATTTCCAGCACACTATCCCCGATCTAGACTTGGACCTGCCTTTTCTTGATTTACTGCAATATCCTGAGCTCTTTCCTCTTTCCATTCTCCTTCCCCTAGACTCTGCACTCAAAGCATTACTCGATGTCTCACCAGAGCTTTTCCATCGCATTTCCTCGCTAAGGATAGCACCGACAACATCATCAAACTTTAAAGTACTAGATCCAGAGACAGAGTTACTAATGGCCATTACTAAACCATTCCAACTCTTTGGAAATGAGCACAAAAATAACATAGCTCTAACTTTATCATCAAATTTTACCCCTACAGAACTTAACTGACTGGTAACTATATTAAAATCATTTAAATGGCCTGCAACAAATCCACCTTCCGACATCTTCATATTAAATAGTCGTTTCATAAGAAATACCTTGTTTGAGGCCGAGGGTTTTTCATATAGTTTCGCCAACGTCTGCATCAAACCCTCGGTTGTTGTTTCCTTCAAAATATTGAAGGTGACTGATGCTGCAAGGCACAACTGTACTGTTCCGAGTGCCTTTCTATCAAGAATGTTCCATTCCGCATCTGTCATGGCTGCTGGCTTCTTTGTTTTTCCGCTCAATGGTAGGTATAGATCTTTGTGATACAGATAATCTTCCATCTACATATTCCACAATGGGAAGTTTTGGCCGTTAAATTTCTTGACCCTAAACTTACCATCTTCTGCCATTGCTCCCACTCGAACCAGGAACCCTTCTTTCTTGCGAGTTTATTAGCCAAATATACCTTCGGCTCTGATACCAGTTGTTATAAAATTATATATTATGGAGCAATGCAACACATAAAATATGCCAAAAATACAAGCACACAAATCACATAAAACTAGAGAGACATAGATATACGTGGTTCACCCAGTTTGGGCTACGTCCACCCGAACAACCAGTCCTTCATTTCTATTATCCAACAAAAATGAAGAGACAAAACCTATAGTAGATCCATTGTAATATCCTCTATTCTCTCTCACAGTCTCCCTATCTATTTCCCACTCAGAGAATACATATGTAATGCACAGCCGCAATACAATACCCTCATACAAAGAGAGGGGTTGCCTTCTAGGGCAAAAAACCCTAAACTAAACATAACTTCTACCATCAGATCATCCGCCTAATGAATGGCCTAGATTGACTAGAAATTACTATACTTTTGCAAGGCAATTTTACATATGTTTTTAGCTTCGGGGGCACTGCCCCCAAAACCCGTCGCCAAGGGGGGGCTCCATAAAGTCGCTGCTGCCCCCCCTGGACCCCCCATGGCAGCGATTAATTATGGGTGGCATTGCCACCCCATTTAAGGTACAGGGGTCCAATGCTGTGATACAAGGTAAACAAGATAATCAGGCTCCACACCCAACACCAAGAGCATTGGCACGTAGCACAATCTCCATCGCAACTCCAAGTAGAGTGAAATACCTTTAAATCATGCATAATGTGCCCGAATAATGGTAATGTGATCTCCCTCAGTCTCAACAATATTATGCATTCCAATACTCTCATGTGCTTTAATTACCATGACCATGCAAAGTTATTTAAGATCAACATCCATTTTAGCTAGAGCATATCATTCGGTGCAGGGTGTAATCTATGTCATAAACTTGATGATTCAGATTCTCAGCGAAGGCCTCTTGACCTTAAGGACTTGGCCTTCTAGCCATTCTCTGCCTTCAATAGCTCTTCCTCTCTAGTATTGTGCTCGACCTTTCTATTACCCTCTCCTATATTCATGCATGTCACCCCTTCAACATTTTTTCAAGCTTCACATCCTAATTCCCTCTCATTTCTTGCCTATTTCCAATTTCCCTAATGCCAAATTCATCTCCCTCTTTGACTTCCTCTTCATTTCCCCTCAAAATTTATGTTAACTAAACTAGGAAATCCTCATCCTCTTACCCATCCAAATGCCTTCCCTTCCCCTAGTAGGCTTCTTTGATACATCATGAATTGTGGAAGACAGGCCACCCCTCACTAAGTAAGAATCAGAGGTCCCCCTCTGTTACCACTCCATGCCAACAATTTAGCTTCAACCTCTTAGTTGAGGCCCGCTTACAAGCAAGAGATTATTTTACTTGCCATGAACAGGTTATTCCTAAGCTATTCATGTAGGAGATTGAGTGAATTGAAGCCATTATTCAATAGGAGCACCTAGGGAAACACATTCAGGGAGGTTGGGTCGGGTTAACTTCTAATTACCCCTTAACTTCTAATTCCCAACCCCTAACCGATTTAACCCTATAAACCCCTAGAAACCTAACTCATTTAACCCCCTAAACCATAAACCCTAAAATCCTTAACCGTTAAATCCCATAACCCCATAAACCTCTAAAACTGTAACCCATTTAACTCCATAAACCCTAAACCTCTAAACCCTTGACCCCAACCCTAACCCTTTAAACCCTAATTCCTGACCCCTAGCCCATTTAATTATATAAATTTTAATACAAATTATGTATTTCCTGGATTCTCCTGATCTAACAATTATATGCCACTGTTAAATATAGAATCACTTCTACAAAAATCTTTGTAGAATTTAAAACACGATCGCCAATTTCAATATCAAGAAGAAAGATCAATCACACATAATGCATATGTTTTTACCAGGAAAGCATAAAGCTAAAAACCCCACTATCATATATTATGTATATATCATGGATCATGAAACAATATCATACAAAAATCTAATCCAAGAGTTCTTAGTACAATATACAATCGTCTCACACTGTCATACGAAAATTGGAAAATTCATGTGCCAATTTACTGCCTCCAGACAGCCTGCCTCCACTGCGCAATCCTAGCTAACAGCAATCCCTGAATGAATGGAAATCCTTCTTGCCTTGACTGCACAATCCTTTTGGGCACATCCAATGTGTGTGTGGTTGCATGAGTGCACCCACTAATTTCACAACTGATAGTAAAATTTTCCATTTCACCTACATCTCAACCGGGTCTCCACTGGATCTGACATGCATGTAGTTAACAATAGTAAATCTTCAGTTGCATGTGAGACCATTGATTGTGAATTAATTAATAATTAATTCACTGATCTCTCACTAGTGTATCTTCAGTTACAACTAGCACAACTGAGTTTAACTCACTTAACTGAGTTAAAATCCTTTACAACTCACATAACTACACGTCCAACTCTGTTACAACTTCGAATCACTCAGTTACAACTCAGTCCACTTGCATGTCCCACCAACCAACCTTTGAACTTGAATTTCATATAGCTAACTGATTTTTCACTTCAATTAACTATTTCCAAGTGCTCATTGAGAATAAATGATTGTTTATTGTCCAACTATTATTAAGGGATAATAATAGTCGACATGCATATATAAATAGACATGCGATCTATAAATAGAAATTGCACATGCATCTATAAATAGAGCATCATCTATAAATGGAATTTTCTCATAATCTATAAATAGAAATCATCTATAAATATAATTTTCTCATGCATCTAAAAATATACTTCCACCTAAAAATAGCCTAAGGCTCCATCCTAGTGTAGGTGCATAATTTTCACTAGGATCTTCTTGTTGAATCTCAACACTCCCTCTCAACAAGAAAGGGATTATCCTTCACCCCGATCCTGTCTCTATGGTATTCGAATTTTCTCCTGGTGAGCGCATTCGTTAGAATATATGCATCCTGCTTTTCCGTAGGAATGTACTGAAGAAACATGATCTTCCATTGCACACAATATCTGATATGATGATACCAGATATCTATATGCTTATATCTATGATGAAACATAGGATTAATCGAGAGTTTAATGCAACTCTGATTATCACAATGAATCACTGTCAGATCTAAATGAGAACCAAACAAACCAACTAAGATATTTCTCATCTAGATAGTCTCACATGCAACTTGACTTGCTGCCATGTATTCCGCTTCCGCTGAACTGAGTGCCACATATATCTGCTTCTTGCTATACCAAGACACTGTTGTAGATCCAATACTAAATATCCCTCCTGATGTGCTCTTTCTGTCCATTGAGTTGTCCACGCAATATGAATCCATGAAGCCATGCAACTTCACCTCATTCGTCTGTCTTTACTATAAGCCATACTCATATGTGCCCCTCAGGTATCTCATGACATGCTTGCTCGCCTTCCAAAAGAGTTTGGTAGGCTTAACCATTGCTTGAATTAGCTGGTTAATAGAAAATTTCTGGTCTTGTGTTCACTAGATACATTAGCGAACCCACTAACTGTCGATAGATAATATTATCCACTACCTCTCCAGATGTAGCATCCTATTTCCTCCAGTTTCCTAGAAGAGGAGTATCCATGGGTTTGCAACCCTCCATGTGAAACTTTCCCAGTATCTCCCTTGCATACTTGCCTTAATGAGACACAAAAATTTCACCATCTCGCTACCATATTTCCAATCCAAGGAAATAATGAAGGAGGCCCATATCCTTCATCTCGAACTCCTTTGAAAGGTCCTACTTGCATGAGTGTATCAACTGCTTATCACCAATCAATAGTAAATCATCAACATAAAGAACAATGATTAAAATCATACCCTCCACCAAAATTTGGTATAGGTTTGCATCCCCTTCACTTTTGGTGAAGCTGAAATAGCTGTCTATCTGAGTGTACCAAACACGGGGTGCTTGATTCAACCTATACAATGATATTTTGAGCCAGGACACATGCGACTCACTGTTGAAGATCTCAAATCCTCCAGGATGCTCTATGTACACCTCTTCCTCAATGATCCCATTGAGAAACGTAGTCTTCACATACATCTGATGAATGCGCCAACCCATCTGCGCTGAGAGAGAAAGGATGGTCCTTATGGAAGAATACCTTGCGACAGGTGCAAAGGTTTCTTCATAATCAATCCCCTCGATATTTGAGAAGCCCCAGGCCACAAATCTTGCATTGTATTTCTCAACACTCCCATTAGTATCTTGCTTTACCTTATAGATCCATCTCGAACATACCACTGATTTATCAACCAGCCTTGGAACAATTTCCCAGGCACTGTTTCTGACAATGGAGTCATACTCCTCCACCATTGCATCTATCCATGTGGGATCTTGCATTGCTTCCTGAAAGGAAGACGACTCAGTCACAATAAATTTTCTCATGAGATCCATGTATCTAGTAAATCGGCTAGGAGGCTATCTTTGTCTGCACTGTGAAGTAGGGGCTCCTACATTCTGCGTAGCATTAAGTCTCAGCCTATTAGCTTCTATGGTACGCCTTCTACCAGTTTTGATGTTTGGCTCTGCGTGAGTGGAATTTTCTACTCCATGAACTTCCTCCTGTGGCTGATCCACATATATAGACTCATATTTTGGAACCAACAGTTCCTCCTTTGCTTGCAAGTCCAACTCCCTCTCAAGAGAAAACTGCATGGCTTTCCCCTCATCAAATTTTATATCCCATCGCATAACAGTCATCTTACTATTAGGAAAATACACATGATAATTATGGGGTGTTTCTATGTACCCTACAAATATCCTAACTTTAGCAGTTGGCTCCAGCTTCTTCCTAGCATTCTTGGTCACATGCACATAAATAGATGAGCCAAAAATCTTAAAGTGTGAAACATCCGGTTTCTTACCAGTGAAAGCTTCTTCAAGTGTACTCATGCCAAGTATTCTATGAGGATAATGGTTTTACACATAAACCGTAGTGTTGCATGATTCTACCCACAAATGCATTAGTAGGCCCTGATCATGCAACATCGCTCACACTGCACCCATGATCGTTTTGTTCTTCCTCTCCGCAACCCCATTTTTCTATGGGTTATGAGGCGCTATCAATTCTCTTCGAATTCGTTCTTTGTTGCAGAAGTCATTGAATTCGTTAGAGATGTATTCTCCACCATTATCGCTCCTCAGAGCATTCAACTAAGAGGTGTGTATCGAACTTGTGACCTACTCTCTGATACCAATTGTTGGGAAAAATACTGAGAGGGGGGGGGGGAGGTGAATCAGTATTTAGGGCTGACTGAAAACTTTTTACTTTTTCTTTCTCTAAAACCCATACGCTACTTTACTGAAGCCAACTCACGTATATACGCAGATATCCTTAATAAAACTTGCGTATTACCATAGATCTCATTATGCAGATAATTCTTTACTTAGATCATTGCATCATTCATTCATTAGATGTTTAGTAAGCAGTAAAATTGTGCAGTAAGAACAGAATAAATCATCACACATAAGAAACACACATGAACACCAGGATTTAAGGTGGAAACCCAATTTGGGAGAAAACCACAGCTGCTGTCGTATCTGTGTTCAATATTTATTATAAAGAAAACTTCTTACAACCATTTACTGGCGCAGACTCATACCAGCACGCAGGCACCCACCTGCAGAAGGCAACAACCTTATCTCGTTTACCAACCTCTCCTGGAAGGGAGCTACAACCCCCTGCTCTCGTTTACCAGCATTTCTTGGAAAGGAGCTACTACCCCCTGCTCTCGTTTACCAGCCTCTCTTGGAAGGGAGCTACTACCCCCTGCTCTCATTTACCAGCTACCACTGGAAGGGAGCTACAATCCCCTCACTGAAGGCTTCGACCCTCAGCACGATTGCAGACCACGTTTCATCAATTTTCATACCGGATCCATCAACTTCCATAACTTTTAGGCCACTTTTCATTAAATTTTCAGACTGGACCCACTCCACACATTTAAGCTCAACATATATCAAAATGAAACTTCTAACCCCATCAATTCATTCATTGAATCATCAACCAATCAATCAACAACTTGATATTTGATCAACATAATCAGCAGCATAATCAACATTCAAACAACCCAGATTTGTATGAATACATCATTGATAGATAGCAGTAAAACAGTAAAACAAACCAGAAATTTCATTCCACATACTTCAGCAAAACCCTAGATTCCATACACGCTTTTACTTCACTGAACCTTCATATATACGCGTTTTCACATAGAAAAACCTGCGTATACTTCTGCACATATTTCAGAACTGATCTCACATTCCATACGCTCTTTTGCTGAAGCCAACCCGCGTATATACACGCTTTCTCTGCCACGAACCTGCGTATGGATCTTCAAACTTTGTAGGGTTGCACAGCTCTTCAAATCAGATAAACAACTCAGATTTCATTCGTTACTTCAGCAAAGATTCGCCAGATCACAGATCTAAACATTCCATTTACAAATCTAGAAAATACATAGTTATTTTAGATCTAGAGATCCCTCTTCATCATTTTCTTCTTAGGTGCATTATTAATTCAGATCAATCAATAAAATGTTACCCTTCCATGCAGATATACTTCAAAGTGAAGTATTCATTAAAACCCAGACTTATGGACGCCCTTGCACTATGATATTCTTCTCCTTATATAGATTTAGCCTTTGTCAATACCATGAGCCAAAACCACACAACTTCCGATGGTATTCCTGGACGGGATCAAATAGATAATCCAGTGCTCAATACTGTGGGCCAATACAATGGTAATGTCCCTTGGTTTTAGAAATTTAGAGCGCAAATAGGCATATGCTACTTGTCACGTATATTTTCGCGTACATACGCTACTTCTCCTTTACAAACTCGCGTATGCTTTGTGACATATCATATTTATCATTTCTCTGGCACTTACTGAAATTTTTTTCTCTGCTACTTCTGAGCTGATTGTAGATACATCAGATTTACATCATTAATAAACTCATCAAGTTAGTTTCCATCAAGGAAAACTTTATCAAGAAAGTTGCCATCAACTTTATCAAGTAGGTTGCCATCAAGGAAAACACTCTGCATCATATTGCCAACAATCTCCCCCTTTGGACTTGATGGCAACCATGATGGTGTTTGATCACCACAAAAGATAGATATATTGATGATAACCATTATTCAAACACCATGATACTCTCCCCCTATTCAAACACCATGTTACTCTCCCCCTTTGACATCAAGGGCAAAGGGCGGATCAAAACCAAAACAAGGTTTTTCTTCTTTTTTAGAAAGAAGAGCTCTGTAGATCTGATGTGCACTGAAGTTACCATGCTCCCCCTGAATTCATGATGAATCTTCAAACATATTTTTCAATGAAGTACATGGCTCTATGACTTTTCTTATCACCAAGGACTCAAACTTACATCAATGATCCAACCAAGTGGATTTACATATGTGACACAAGTACCCAACCAAGTGGGTTTACACAATTTGACTCAACTACCCATCCAAGTGGGTTTACAAATTTGATCAAGTCCTTACATGACTGAATATAATAATTTACATCATAAGTCTCAACATGACCTTTTCATCAAATTACAAATATGACTTTTTATGACCAACATCAAAAAGACCTCAAGAGAGAGATCATATTTCAGAACCATCATAATGCCAACAATGCATCCTTTCCACATGACCAATGCTCCCCCTTAGCCTGTGCATCCTGAACACTTTCAACAGCAAATAATCAAGGCATCTTCATCAAATATCGAAATATGAGAGTTGAAACATCACCAGAGATACCAAACAGCACTGCAGCTGTGCTGAAAAATGCTGACCCAAAAAAAAAAATTTGTCAGCAAACACCCATACACAGTTTTCTGTGTATAAACTCGCGTATATACGCGACTGTCCTTCAGGAAATCCACGTATCCAAATTAATCTTCTGATTTTAAGCAGATCTAATATTCTGTATGGTAGAGACTACTCCCAGCTTCTGTCTGAGATATTCAAATGCTTCCCTGGAATATATGAGAGAAGAAAGATATGATAATGTAACTGTGTTTTCAAGTGTCATCCAACATTTGTAGCATAAGCACATCAGTAACCAAGCCTTCAGACTCTTTGCAGCATCAACATATTCTTCCCAAGAGGAATTATCATACCAGAACAACTTCTTCAATAGACAATATGTGTCAAGCAATCATCCATGTGATCTTATCTCTGAATCATAAGACTTCCATCTCATCCATGTGTGAAAACAAAAGATATTCTTCAGCAAAAGGCAATCAGGGCTCATTCATAATCTCATCATAAGAAACCATGTATCATGTTATTATTATTTGAGCATGATTATTACGAGAACTAAGGAATAAGAAGATACAATGCAATCATTAGTAGTTAGACTGATGCTCCCCCTGAACCTATGCTCCTGATCTTTAGCTGAATCACTGTTTTTCTTATCAGAAAAGCATACGCTTCTATCTCCAGCGGAACTCGCGTGTATACGCAGCTTTAGTTCATGAAACCCGCGTATGGAAAGTGAAATATAGGAAAAATTTCACTCCTTCATCTCCCCCTGAACTTATGCCACCTGTACCTGTCTTCATCAAATGTACTGTCAGAAATAAACATAATCAGAATTACTAAACCAACCATGAGAATCACCATATATTGCTCCCCCTGTGATGATACATTACTAATCCCTAGAATGTATCTCACATCACTCCTGCAGTCATTATAAGAAGTAAGCTTTAGAAGCGTATGACTGCAGTAGGGTCAATATTCCCCACGTTTTTGACCGGTCCTCCTTCTTTTTCCAGCTTTTCTTGAAATTTCTTATAGTGTGCTCGAAATTGTCCAATTTCTCAGATCTATTCATCCTGCATTCTTTTTCTAAATGTCCATACTTGTTACAAGCATAAAATCTTGCGTGACCAGAAAAGTAAGCATAGGGATCATTATGTGTTTTTCTATTCTTTCTTCTATTGCAATCAGCTGCTTATGACCATACTTGCTGCATGAAAAACAATATCCCTTAAAGAAACCTAAGTACCTTTCTGTGTAGAGTCTGTTTGTTTGTGACTGAAATAATCTGCTTTTGCAATTGGCTGCAACATGCCCATAATTGTGACATTTAAAGCATTCAACATTATTGATCAAAGGAGGGAATGACTTCTTTTGAGAGTTCATGATTGTCGGTTGACCTTTTGTGTCTTCCAACACTTCAGGTTTTGCATTGATATCCTTTGAATCTTTAGCACTTCCTTGTGGACTAGATTCTCCTTTAACAGTTTCATGAAAACCAAGACCAAATTTAATAGAAGGAGACCTTTGACTACTAATAATATTGTCCATAATCTTAGTACTATCTTGAAACCTCAAGAGTTTATCCTTTTCCTCTAATTTACCTTTCAAAATATTTACCTCAACCTCCAATCTTTGGCATTGCTTCTTCATGCTTTCTTCGACCCTTCTTCCTTCTTCTACTTGATAATTCAATTTTAAAATCTCTTCTTTCAACCCATTTTCTTTTTCTTCAAAAGTTTGTAAAAATTCTTCATTCTTCTTATTTGATTTTTCCAGATTTGTTTTGAGAGAGATGACTTCTGCTTCAAGTCTTTCACTTTGATTGGTTACTTTATCCTACAGTCTTTGATATATTTCTATCTGTCCCTTCATTGTTTCTATCTGTCCATTCATTCTAGAGATCATATCTTGGTAGATATATTCCTTCCTTTTAAATGGATCTTCATCATTGATTTTGAGATTTGCTTCTAGACTTATATTGTTACTTTCACTATCTTCACCATTGCATGCACAAGAAAGTGAATCACAAGAACAACAATCAACACCTGTTTCATCTTCTTCATTTTCTGCTACACATGTTTTTTGAGGTATCTCCTTTCTTTGAGTAGCCTTCTTCTTTTGCTTCCTTGCCATGAGCACTTGCAGATCTTGGTCAGAATCTTCTTCATCCTCATTTGACATTTCATCATTATCTTCATTTGTATAGTAACTCTTTCCCTTTTCAAATTGTTTCCCTTTATCATGATTTTCTTCATAAGGACATTTAGCAGCATAATGACCAACTCTTCCACAAGTAAAACACTTGAAAGGAAGCTTACCTCTGAATCTTCCAGTACCTGGTTGGAGTCTTCTCACAAAATTTGCTTCTTCTTCTTCTGATATATAACTTGATTCCTTGACAACTTCCTTTTCTTTTCCTTTTGCACATGCCTTAAAGACAACCTCTCTGATTTGAGAGGGACCTTCTTTTCTCATTTCAAAAGCAGTTAGATTACCATGTAGTTGAACAATAGTAAGATTTTGCAGATCTTGCCTTTCTTCAATCACTGATACTTTTGACTCAAATTTTGAAGTCAAAGATCTTAAGACTTTTTCCACCAGAGTAGTATCGGTTATGATTTCACCCAAGTTTCTCATACGATTTACAATATCATCTAGACATAAAAAGAAACTGGCAATACTCTCATCACTATGCATCCTTAAATTTTCATATTCAATTCTGAGAGTTTTGAGTTTTTCACTTTTTACCTTTGTATCTCCTTCATAGCTTAGAATGATTTTGTCCCATATTTATTTTGCTGAATTTAGCTGCATCACTTTAAAAAATTCTGGTTCAGACAAGCTTCCTAATAAAACATTGACTGCTTTGGCATTGATTTTATATCTCTTCCTTTGTGCTGCATCAGTAGGAATAATTTCTAGATACTGATAAGCTTCTTCCACGATTGCCCATACTTCTACACCAAGACTTTGCAAATATGCTTTTGTTCGTATCTTCCAGAATAAAAAATTACTTCCATTGAATAGAGGTGGCCTTAGAGAAAGTACTCCTTCATGACTTCCCATTGCGACGGATCTCCTTCAAGCGATCAAAATTCTGCAGAAGGACCTGCTCTGATACCAATTGTTGGGAATCACGATTGCCGTTAGACCAAAACCCGCAGGTGTTAGTCAACGATCGCATCGCCAGAGATAAGGATCCAAGAGAGGCGGTTAGTCCATGTCACGAAACACACGGGGAGTGTTGGTTTATCCAATGTCCAACATTCCCCACCATTATCGCTCCTCATAGCATTCACTTGCTTCCATGACTCTTTCTCCACCAATTCCTTAAACTCACAAAACTTTGAGAATGTTTGATCCTTCTTATGAATGAAGAAGATCTAACATTTACGAGAAAAGTCATCAACAAAAATAACATAATACTTATGTTTTGCTGTTGAAGCAACTGAGAATGGTCCACACACGTCTGTGTGAACTATTTCTAAGATCACCGAAGCACAATTCTCCTTTTCATGAAAGGTGGACTTTACATACTTCCCCATCGTGCAACCCTTGCACTAATCTAATTGAGCAAGTGTTCCCATTGGAAGTCCAGTAGATATTTGCTGCATGACTTTCAAGGCTCCATGATGAAGATGGTCCAATTTCCTGTGCCATAATTCGCCCTCATCTCGGCTTGTTGGCTTGAGGGGTCTTGACCTAGGTTCGGATTAACCCCTATGCCTAAACCCTTTCGATGGTGATTTATATGTTAAGTCTCACCTGACAATGTAGTGGGAAGGGGTCTTTGAAACTCCAGGGTTTTACACTTAGGAGGGAAATTGGGTAATTAAGGAAGATGTTGTTGAGTTATATCCGGTTCGCATAGAAAAAATCCTATTATCGAGCCCTTAACAATATAACCAACATGTAAACATAAAAAAATCTACTGTTATTAAGCAGATCTTATCAACGCCTTCGCATCCACGCATGCATAAACAATTATAATCATAGAATAACATAATCGTAGCTAATTCATATATTATAGACATAATTGTAGCTAATTCAAATAACACAAAGGTACTTCAGTAGTGAATACAAACAGTTCAAATAACATAATATATTCTGTGTTCATTAGTGTCCAAAGCCAAGTTACAAACCCAAGTCACAACCTGCGTACACAGCCAGTGGGGTCCGCACATAGCAGGATAGTGGATCTCCGTGTACACAACCAGCAGGAGTCCTTACCCAAAACTTCCCAAAATAGATCTCAATAGTTCGTACGTAGCATAAATATTACTTACTTACTTTTAGACTAAAACTATCCATCTATTTATATCACCATAGCCTACACTATCTTGTGGTCCGCAAACTTGGTTTGCGGACTTTAGGTCTACCCTTTGACCCATTACAATCCATTGGGGGCTTTGACCCACCCCAAAGCCCCTGCACAAGACCAATTACTACAAAAACATATAAAAACGCAGCGTTGGAACATATCAAAATGCAGCTAGGGGACCCTAATCCAACATGCCCCCAACACAATCTTGTGACTCGTCCCGAGTCACAGTGGCCGTGGGGTTTGCATATTTTCCTGGAGCTGCTTAATGGCATCAACCAAAGGGGGAAACACTCCTTAGATCTGCGTGGAATCGTTCTGTACAATTTCCACCAACTTCTGCGAAGTTGGGCCTTCAGTGGTAGTAGTGACACTTTCCAGGATCTGATTCAACTGTTTGACCACAACATCCAAGTCCTGAGATATCTTGAGGTCTTCATTGGCCCATGGCTTGAGGTGGTCACTCAGAACCTTCTTCTTATGGCGAAGCTCTTCCAGGTCATCTCTGAGCACATGGCTGGCTCGCAGACGTGCTAGGCGTAGAGCGAGGATCAGAGTGGGCATTGTAGCCTCTAGTTGCTCAAATTATTCTTCCTTCTGGCACAGTTCTTGGGCAAATTTGCGTAAGAGAGGCTCGCACTGCACCTTAGACCATAACTGCATAGCTGTCTCAAGCAATTCGGTGCCTTGAGCGATCTGAGCTATAATGGTGTTTGTGGCTTTTGTGACTAGCGCAGCTCTCTGGGCGAGTACCTCAAGAGGAGTTTCCAGCTGAAACTTAACCTGCAACGCAGCAATCTGCTGCTCCATCTTAGTCTTGAAATTCTAGATCTTGGTCTAAGAAGCCTTTAGGGTTGCGATCAGTCCCTCAATCTTAGCTAGCTTAGGTTGTTCTTCTATTCCAATGTTGACTTCCCTTAGCTTAAGAGGCTTGGTCACATCGATGGTCTATAGTGGAGGTCCAAAAACTCCTCGTTCACCCTCCGATTCCGAGATAGTGATATTTCACAATTCTTTGTCACATTCCTCCATTGATAGATTACAATAGTTAGCAATATCCTGCATCTGCGTATCCCAAGATGGTGCCCCATATTCCGCACGAGGGCGTGATTCATCAAATACCAGGGCATCTATTTCTTGTAGGGCTTCGTCTAATGCCTCAGTTCCACCTATCAATCCGAATGTCCCCAAAAAATAGTCTCTCAGGGTCTCCTAGTGGTAGGTACGCTGATGTAGCTCTGCATCCAAATACCATGTAGTGGGGATTGGCCCCAAGGCATGAATGAACAGGTGGACCCATTCGTCCCCGGTCCTTTTGCACCACACCTCCATCCATGCGGCCAAGTGATTACGTGGGTCCCCTTGGCCAAGGAAAGTCTCCACGCATAGGTGAACTAGAGGTTCAAACCATAGGATCATCATCTTGTGACATTCCTCCCAATCCTGGAACATCCCCTTATGAGTTTCCCACCACCGCGCAGGGGTTGCATGCATGGCTAGGTTAAGTGTCCACATTCTTCGCTCCCTTAGGACTTCTGATTCGAATTCTCTAAGAAAATCCCTAATACTACCAGAACCATCAAAGTAAGGCAACTCTTTTACCTTTGATGAGATACAATGGAAGCTCTTCGTAATCCTAAGAAATCCTAACGTAGATACGTCATGCAATCGGTTCTGCCAATTTTCGATCTCCTTATGGGAGTCAGAGAGGCATTCACTGTCTTTCTCCCAGAAAAACATGCCATCAGCCATAGGATTAATCCAATCTTCATCCCGGGTGGTTAGTTTATAGATACGATCTATGTCATCTTCTTCGCGCACGGGTTTTGTATACTATTCTCCTTCCACTGGGTCTAGAGGGACTATTACTGTCGTACCCTCATTCTAAAAAACCATGCTCCTTTTCTTCAAGTTGATAATGCCTCTCATGTTTATAGCCCAGTCGAGTCCCAGGAGCACAGGATAAGGGTCCGCATCTTCTAGAATTTGAATTACCTCCAAATACGTATTGTGCCTTAACCCCTGCAATATCTACCATAATATTTGATAGTCTCCCCAACAGTATGATGTTTTGTTAGTTAGCCATGCGCAACTGTATAGTATACCATTCTAGCTTAGGTTCTCCCATCCTATGCCATGTCTATTTAGGAAGGACATTCGCATCAGATCCCAGATCCAGGATAACCTGATCCATTTCATAATCGCCAATCTGCGTCGTTAGCCACATTTCCCAACTAGAGTGTTTCTTATGGTTGTAATTTTTGTGAACATCTCTAACTTCTGTTGGAGGTTCAATTTTTTTTGCATAGCTATCTATCAGTGCTTGAAGATTTTCTATTGCCTTCTGGTTGCGTAGCAACTTCATACATGCCTATAGGAATGGTTTAAATTTTTCGTCTGCTTTTAGGTTTGTTGGAGCCTTGGAAGTAGATGCCTCGTCCTTGGTAAAGTCTTTGCAAGCTTCTATGAAGGTTTCTTTCTCCTTATGTAGGTCCAAACTTTCCTTTTTGATAGTAGCTTTTCGGATAAGGGGTCCAGCCACAGCTCTTTCCTCAGCTCCTCCAGTAGCCATGTCACTGCACGTTATGACATTAATACTGGGTCCCTCATCACGTAGTTTTGCCTTAACCCTTTGCACATTTTGCGTTGGCGTCTACTGTTATTCCTGCATTTTTGCAATCAGTACTGGACAATATTCGATCACATGATCCAATTTTCTACAATATATACAAGATTGTCGTGCAGGGTTCAGACAGTCACTTGTGAAGTTCCCTACTTCTCCACAATTATAACAAATAAATTTCCCTCTTCCCTGACCTGTGCTTCCACCTCTTTCCCCCCCCGTCCTTTGGCGGGGGAGCCTCCTCATCCCGAAGGACATAGTGGTGAAGAAGGGTCAACCTCTACCCTGTACAGGTTTCCTCGATCTATCATTAAGTCATATGTCCGACAGTTGTGTCCGTCATATCCCAAAGATGAGCAGAATCGACACCATTGTTGCTTCAATTCTGGAACATAGGAACCAAGACGGGGGCAGTGGTTGGTATCATGTATTCCAGCTACGTGACATTCAACACACCATAACGGGGGACCGCTTGGTCCTACAGCTTATTTAGGGCGCAATGGGTTGGGCCCCCCAGCCTGCATGTAGTCCACCAGCAGAGGGCACTAATCCTTGGCGTGGCCTGACACCCTGCATCTTGTGCACCATACGTCTGGGATAGGTTATTTTCCTTGCTCTTTCCGCAAATTCTGGATTTCGAGGTGCATTGCCTCTAGTTTTCCCTAGATCGGTTGTACCCCAAACTGGGCATCGTCTTTTGGCACAACTTCTAACTTCATAGCAATATACAAGGCTTTCTCTTGTGTCTCAATCACTTGCTGACCCATAGGTCCACGCAGGTGAGGTGGTAGCATGGCGATGAACCATTACTTGTGCTGTCTATTCTCATACTTAAATTCCCCATCTCTAATAACCTTCTTTAGCTGCTGATCAGCCTCCCATACCAACTCAGTGGGTCCTTGTCTAAAGTCTTTCAAGTCAACCACCAGTTGAGCGTAGGACTTAGGCTTCCGAAACTGTTGTTTTAAATCATTCTTAATCTCTTGTATTAATGGATCCACATGTTGACCTACGTACCCCATGAACCAATCCAGGGCCCTTCCTTCAAAGGTGAGGGATAGCTGTGCCCTTTTTACAGCATCGCTAGCAAAATTTTGCGCAGTCCATACTGATTCCGCTATGAACCAAAATCGGTCCATGTCTTCGTCTCCTACACCCTTGAAGGTGGACAACTTCATGTGTGTGGCCATATCTTCTTCCGGTAGTGGCGGAGGTGTAGGGGAGTTCTTGCCCTTATTCTGATTCAATGATGGTGTAGCTGGAGGGCTAGTTCCTGCGTGTGTAGCCAACTCTCTTAATGGGATATATACAAATCTATTCCCTTTTCGGTTGACTCGGTAGTCCTTACTGCTTCATGTTGTACTCTCACTATGATCAAAGGTCATTCATTCGGTGTGGCTACAAAAAACGCCCTTTTCGCATAGAAATATTTTGATTAGTAGCGGAAATTTTCACAAGAAATTACCTCAGAATCCTTTGAAGAACCTCCACTCTGCCTCAGAGTAGGGTACAAACTGATCGGCTACAAATTTTGTTACAAATCCTCCTAGTACACTATCCACCTAATGATCTACAGTTTGGGTGATTGTGTTGTTAGCCTTCTCCAACTGTTGAATCAATTTTGGAGTCCACTGCATAACCTGATCATCTTTCCAACACGTCTGGAATTCCACTAGCCTTGCTAGCCACTCCTGGAGCTCATGCACAAAAGTCACAAAGAAAATTTCATATACTTCTGTTAAAATATTTTTTTTCTTCCACTTTTCAGCTGTTAACTTTGTGCCGCGATTTTATTTCACATAAAATTCCTAAATTTGTCTTTCAAACCAGTCTTTGAGCTCCAATTTCTCAGATCTCTAATGACCTCGTGGCATTACCCAATCTCTCCCTCAAAATGCTCTTGATCCTGGAAACAAAACCATTTGTTGGCTTGAGGGGTCCCAACCCAAGTTCAAATTTAAGGTTTGCCAAAAAACCCCTATACTATTTGCCCTTTCGGCAATGACCTACTTTCGCAGGCCAAAGTCTCACCTGAAGTAGTATGGGTGGGTGCTAGAACTAGGTTTCCGTACCCTGGGAGAGAGTGGGTAATTAAGGCAGATCTTGTTGAGTTTTATCAGGTTCGCACAGAAACAAGCCTATTATCGAGCCCTTAACAGCATAAACGACACATAAACATAAACAAAGCTATTATTATTAAGAAGATCTTATCAACGCCTTAGCATCCACGTGCGCATCAACAATTATCATCACATAATAACACAATCACAGCTAATTCATATATTATAGACACAATTGCAGCTAATTCAAATAATATAGACATACCTCAGTACAAAATACAACCAATTCAGATAACATAAGTGTTCATTAGCATCCAAAACCATGTTACAAACCCAAGTCACAACCCGCACACACAGCTGGTGGGGTCCACACATGGAAGGACAGAGGATCTCTACACACACAGCCAGCAGGAGTCCTTACCGAAAACTACCCAAAACAGATCTCAACAGTTCGTAGTTACTTACTTTTAGACTCAAACTATCCATCTATTTATATCATCATAGCCTACGCTATCCTGTGGTCCACAAACCGTGGTTTACGAACTCTAGGTCTACCCTTTGACCCATTACAATCCATTGGGGGCTTTGACCCACCCAAAAGCCCCTGTGTAAGACCAATTACTACAAAAATATATAAAAAACGCAGCGTTGTAACATATCAAAATGCATCTAGGGGACCCTGTTCCAACATGGCTCACCACTTTTTCCACCTTTCCCATCCTGGCAGCACATCCATCTACCTCCAGCCTATATATATTCTTAACTCGAATCCCTATCCTCTTAGCTTGACCCGTTTTTTTGTGTCGTAGGAAAGCTTTTCCGTCGCTGAAAACAACGTCATAACCTCTGTCCTCCAACATTGTGACTGAGACCAAGTTTTTCTTCAGACCCAAAACATGCATAACATCTTTCAATTGAAATGGTTTACCTAACTCCCTCTCAAAGGTAATGGTACCAATGATAGTCACACTTTATTTTCCATCGCCACCCATCTCTATATGCATTTGGAGATCTTTCTCCTCTAAGTCACTAAAAAGCTCCTATCTCCCGTCATGTTGAAGGAAGCGCCACTATTCAAATACCACACCGATCCCAATGCACTTGAAACCGGACATGCGATAAAGGAGAAGTCAAGTTAAAATTTTGAGGCAAGGGCCTCGCCAGCTGCAACTCCAACAACCTTCTTGTTGTTCTTCTTCTGCGGACATTTAGTAGCGAGATGCCCATGTTCGTGACAATGAAAACACTTCACCTTGGAAAAATCTAGTGTCTTTCCTTTAAACTTGGATTTTGAATGGAATTTCTTCCTCTTCCCCTTCCTTTCCTTGGTAGCCAAAGAAAAATCCTCTTCATCATCATGATTTGATGAAAATACATCTCTGGTGTTCCTCCTTAACTCCTCCTGCACTAGATTCGACCATAGTCATTCCCAATCTGACAATTTTTCCCGTCCATTGATAGAGTATTCATAACTATGCCAACACTTAGGAATTACCAAGAGAGCCAAGCTCACCAAATCATCATTAGCAATAGTGATTCATACACTCCCCAATTCATCCCGACATTGGACAAAATTTGTGATATACTTTGGAATGTTGTCTCCCTTTTCCATCTTGATCTTCCCGAGTTTATCTTCCAACGCCAATTTACTATGGTCGTTTTTTCTTTGGAAAAGATCCATCAAAGCCTTCCACATAGCATATGGTGTGGCTTTCCCATGAAGGCTTGAGACAATGTGGTCTCGTACACCTTACAACGTAATCCTTCTCGACTTTTCCACTTTCTTTTTCCATGTATCAAGTAATGCATCATCTGTCTAAGTGGGCTTAGGAACATCATTATCGATGAATTCCTTCAAGAAATTATCTTCAAGGAATGCCTCCATCCTGTCCTTCCAGGAAATGTAGTTCGAGCTGCTCTCGAGTGCATGCTCTAGCTGCAATCCATTGAAAACCATTTCAATGTTTACTCAACTGTAGCACCAAGAAAATCTTTCTGCAAATTCAAATTCTTTCCACCAACAAATTCAACTCCTACTTCAAAATTGCAATATTCTATGCTCCGATACAATGTAGAAATTTTAATAAAAATTATAGATTCTCCTGATCTAACAGTTATATGCTACTATTAAATAAAGAATTGCTTCTACAAAAATATTTGCGGAATTTAAAACACGATCGCAAATTTCAATATCAAGAAGAAAGATCAATCACACATAATACATATGTTTTTACTGGGAAAACATAAAACTAAAAACCCCACTATTATGTATATATCATGGATATTGAAACAATGTAATACAAAACTATAATCCAAGAGCTCTCAGTACAATATACAATCGTCTCACATTGTCATTAAAAAAATGGCAAATTCATGTGTCAATTTATTGTCTCCAGATAGCCTGCCTCCATTGCGCAATCCCAGCTGATAGCAATCTCTGAATGAATGGAAATCATGATTGCATTGAATAAAAAATCCTCATGGGAACATCCAATGTGTGTGTGGTTGCGTGAGTGCACCCACTAATGTCATAACTGCTAGTCAAACTGTCCCTTTCACCTACATCTCAACTGGGTCTCCACTGGATCTGACATGCATTTAGTTAACAATAGTAAATATTTAGTTGCACGTGAGATCACTGATTCTGAATTAATTAATAATTAGTTCTCTGATCTCTCACTAGTGTATCTTTAGTTACAACTAGCACAACTAAGTTTAACTCAATTAACTAAGTTAAACTACTTTAAAACTCACATAACTACACATCCAACTCAGTTACACCTTCGAATCACTCAATTATAACTAAGTCCACTTGCATGTCCCACCAACCAACCTTTGAACTCAAATTTCCTATAACTAACTGATTTCCCACTTCAGTTAACTATTTCCAAGTGTTCATTGAGAATATATTATTGTTTATTGTCCAAATATTATTAAGGGATAATAATAGCCGACATGCATCTATAAATAGACATGTGATCTCTAAATATAAATTGCACATGCATCTATAAATAGACCATAATCTATAAATATAATTTTGATCATCTATAAATGGAATTTTCTCATGCATCTAAAAATAGACTTCCACCTAAAAATAGCCTAAGGCTCCATCCTAGTGTAGGTGCATAATTTTCACTAGGATATTCTTGTTGAATCTCAACATTAACCCCCTAATCCCTAATCCCTTAACCACTAATTCATTATTCACCTAAACCCTAATTGCATCTAAATCCCCTAACCACTAAGTCCCCAATCCCTAATCACTTAACCACTAACTCATTATTCGACCACTAACCCCTAAATGTGCCTAAATCCCCTAACCTGTAACCCCCTAATCCCTAAACCCTTAACCTCTAACTCATTATTCCCCTAACCCCAATCCCTAATCCCTTAACCACTAACTCATTATTCCCCTAACCCATAAATGCACCTAAATTCCCTAACCCCTAACCCCTAAGCCCCAAATCTCTAACCCCTTAACCACTAACTCATTATTCTCCTAACCCCTAAACCCTAATCCTCTAACCCCTAATCCCTTATTCCCCTAACCCCTAAGCCCCTAACATAAAAAAATTAATTAATTAATCAATTAACATTATAGTATAATTAGTAAATTTTAATTAAATTTACTAGTTCATAATTAATCAATTGAAATTAATTATTTTAGTCTAATTGGCTAACTTGCTTAGATAAAAGCAAGTTTCCATTTTATTAATTTTAGTAGCCTTATTCTTACCACCTTTTCCCCCTTTTTCCAGATCAATCACCTGAACCTGCAGATCAATCACATTGTAGATTGTTCCATTCCATTCACATATCTGTGTTCTCCTGGTATCGTTGTACCATGCCCTTCTAAGTCTTCTCCAGGTGTGTCACTTCCTCTAAAGCTAAGTTCCATGCCCTGTCTCTCTTCAGCGTGCACTTCAAAGCGCCCTTTCTAATCCATAATAAAATCTGAAGGCGAGGTACATCAAAATTCAAAGTAATCCATCTAAGAGAGAAATATATAAAGAAAAATATCTTCGAGGGAGGGGTAGTTTGTTGGATGTGAGACTCTCGTGTCTACTTCCATTGGCCATGTAATCATTTTTCTAGTTACTGGTAGGTGGTAACACTTATCAGAGTGAGTAACTAGCACTAGGAACTTTGCCTAGCTTACACAGTCGACTTGCACACATCATTTCCATTGGGAGATTCAGTTCCATATTATCTAGTTGAAATGAAAGCATATCCTGTGGACCTAGTTTTTTCTTAGCCACAAAGTAAGAGATAGAGGCTGAAAGTGGGGGCAGCAGTGAAGGGAGTTGCATTTAGCCATTTTCACATACTAAATAAGGCTATTTTCTAGCAATGCCTAATGACCATCACCTAAACCTATAGATCAATCACATTGCAGAATCGCTAAGACAATAGTTGAGAGGAATTTGGTTCAGGGGTTTCGTTGACAAGACATTGGTTTAGGGGGGAATAAGGTGCAATCAACCTTTGTCAACCCACAAAATGGTAAGGACTCGGATAAGTTTGATTGGTATTTATTTTCTATTTAAATTCTTCTTATGTGTCTGCATGTTCATTATTCTCTAATTTTAGGGCATATGGTTGTATTTTTGTTCAATTACCTTCATTGTTGTCCTTCAAATTTTCTGCTTATTCAAGTCCAAGTTTACTGCTCTACCATCATATTGAAGTCATATCACTATTATATTGTAACCTTAACACCATTGTCACCATAAACACTAGGTTCACTATCCAAGTAGCTGCAATTATAGATGATAATGATATTTCTTATTGAAGATGTTGAAGCCTTTAAGAAATTTTACTTCAAAACTAATGCAATGTCCCTCAGATCATCAAAGGAATGATAGTAGCAATTAGAAGACATGTAAAATTTGTTCTTTGTCTCAGAATAACAGTCACATATTCTCATGTACTGTAGTTATAGTTACAAGAAGTATGGTGTAGGTCTTGAGCTATTTCATATTATTTCACAAAGATATTTTTCTATGATTAACCACTCATTGTTCTGCCTTGGGCTAACTCTCAGGATGGGATGTGCAATGTGTAGACCTAGGACTTAGATAATTTATTATACTTCCATGAAACACATGTTCAACATGCAATCACAACCAGTTAATTTCCACTGGAGTAACAATGTCACTGTAAGCATAAGATTGGATCATGATTAGATGTGAGGATTGTTACAAGGGTATGTGAACAAGTGTATTTTTATACTTTCATGGAGCACACTTCTAAGATTAATTACTACTGAGAGGCTAGTAAACAATATTTTGGAAAAACCTTATTTTATCACCTGTCCTTAATGATATCAAACCTGAACCCATAGTATTTTCCATCAATATTATGATGAAAATGCTGCAGTTGTACCCAAAGTAGTTGATATTACAAGTTCCACAATATATTTCGGACCAAAAAACATATTCTCATCAATTGGGTGCCAATCATTGCCAAACCCTAGCAGTTGGTTTTCATCAAATATGCATAATTATGCTCAATTAGATCAATCTGTCATCATTGAAAACCCTAGCTCAAAAGTCTTGCTACCATTATCAAAATTTTTTGTCTCATCTCTAGGAATCAAGTACATCAGTGAATGCATTATGTAATATTCCTAAATTAGCATAAAACTAATTGGAATATTAAAATCTATTTTTTTTTTCTTGTTTGATGAATAAGTGAGTAGGGAGACCCATAAATCTCTTTATTAGGAATAAAACCACTTCTCATGTGAAAGTGGATCATCATTTCAGTTTAATAAAGCACCCTAAGGTGTGAACAGTGGCTAGAGCATGTGGATTGGGTCAAATTTGACCAAATCAACAGTGTTGTCATGGAGGAGTGGCATTCAATGAGGGACAATGCAGTTTTAGATGGAGACATGTTGCATGGAAGTAGTGTCATTAATGGATGGGGCTTAGGGTTTGGAAGCTCATTTATTATATAAGGAAGAGGATGGCAGCCATATTATTCATGTTATTCATGTTATTTTTTGATTATATAGTTTGTTTAGACATATAAGATTTCTTCAGCTGTATAGCTAAGATTGCAGTGCTGTTTAGCACCGGGTGTTCCTGATCGAGAATCCCACCTCTTTCCTTGAGAGGAATCTTGGAAGAACTTTGCACTACATTTTCACATTCAGGTTTCAGAAAAAGCTTCAGTCTTGTGGTACAACGCAGTTTCTGTTGAGAGATGTGCTGAGTTCCAGGGTGCAGCAATGGCAAATCTTATTGGGTGTTTTCTGAACTAGTTTTGCAGTGGAGGAAGGTTTCCTTTCATTGGGAGGCCAGTAAAGGAGCCCCTTGGGCTTATTTGATATATTTAGCATCAAGCCAAGTTCATTTTATCCCCTACAATGCAATTCTAGTCTAGATCTACTTTATTTTAGTGAGCTGTTGCAGGGGAAAGTCTAGTGCTCCATTTGGAGTGTTTTCTTTCCATTGAAGGGATCAACCCTTCATTGAGAGAGTCTTTTGGAGGAGTTATTTCAGATCTACATTAGATTCAACCACCTCCTTCTATGTGCTTCAGTTGCAGTGCATATTCATCCCTAGGGATTTAGTTCCACCATTTGTATCTTGTGTATTTCTGGAAACCCTTCTTGGGTTGTCTAGGAAAAGTGTATGGGAGCATAGATCTCGATTTTTGGACTTATAGGAGCATGATATTTTCAGATCCATTTATTTATATGTTCCAACTATAGTATTAGTCACTAAAATTATGCTGTGCTTGCTTTAGTATTTTGTGTAGCAGTCTATTACATGTTTTGGGTGCATTTTGGCATTGGAGGCTTCTTTTGCCTATCTTGAGGGGCTTGATCCCAAATATCTTGTACTTATTTATTGATATTATACATAATGCCATGGATCTATCATTTGGATGACATGTAATGTGTTGATGCTTGCTGCTATTTTTATATTCATGCACTATATTCCTGCTTTTCCCATTTGGGAATATTACAGTGGTATCATAGCATAATCTTGGCTTAGCCTGTGAAGACATTTCATCTATGTTATCAGAAGAAGAATAAGCTTCTCACAGAAAAGAGAAGACTCATAGAAGAGACAAAGGAAAGTCTCCATTATTTGGAGAAATGGAGGGAAAGAGGTTTTCAGAACTTCTTCTCCAAACTATGCATGAGCTTAAAAGAGAAATCAAGGGAATGAGGAGGGAAAGACATGAAGATCCCTCAATAAGATATACACATGAAGAAATTTATAGCTCTTCATATTATGTGTGTGAGAATTCAGCCACACAATCAAATCTACAATGTGGTACCATGCCTACATTCTTGGTAAGAGAAGAAGAAGAAGGAGAAACACCAAAAGAGGAGACTCTTGGTGATTATCTCCAAGAATATGAATCTCAGTCTATAAGATTCAAGGAGCATCTAAGCTTCCAAGGGTTTTGTCAAATCAAGGAAGATAGAAGACCCAATAACTACAATAGAAGAAGAGGGTGCATGCAACAAAATTTTGGTAGATTCTTTCTACCTACTTTTGATGGGACACCCAAGAGCACCGCCAAGGCTTGGGTAAGGAAGCTAGACACATATTTCCAGCTGCATCAAGTTTCAGAAGAGGAAGCCATTAGAGTAGTAGTGCTGCATTTTGAAGGCAAGGCTTATGCCTGGTGGTTATTTTAATCTTCCTCATTGAATAATGCAAATATATATACTTATGCAAAGTTCACTGGGAGGTTAGTGAAAAGATTTGATTTGAAACAATGTGAAATTTCCTTAGGAAAGCAAACCAAGCCCAAGAAATAAGAACCTTTGCATGAGTTGGAAGGATCCATGAAACCAAATCCATTTCATAACATTGTTGAGGGGGTTAAAAATTTGTAGCATATCATGCCAAGGGCAAAGGCCCCACTTCAGCAAGAAATTTCTTCTCAAGAAGAAGACATGAGGAATTATCTTTCAAGAGGATATCAAGATAAATGATCTCTTAATGATGAGGTATTCTCCATTGATGAGGAGAAGGAAGAGGAAGAGTTGGAAAGATCCTCCAGTGCTGTGAAAACAACAGGAGATCCACTTCTATTTGGAGATGGAGATGAAGAAATTGCTTCAACTAGAGGAGCTCTTGTATCTTTGCAAGGAGTTCCAAAGGATCTTACATATAAAGATCATGAGAAGCATGTGTCTATGTTGATAGGCAATAAGAAAAAACAATGGAGGAAGTTTTTTCCAACATTGAATACAGTATTGGGGACACACACTATGATAGATCATCCTTTTGTGATCAAGAATCTTGACACCAAGGAGATGTTGGGTGTACATGGGTTGATTACCTTTGAAGAAAACACCTTATACTGTGAGATCTTGTAGGAGTTAGGAGAAGATGAGAAGGAGTGCAAGCATCCATAGATTGGAAACATACACACCCATCCTTTTCAAAAGGTTTATGCACAGAATAAGGAGGATGATTTTCATAGTGAGGGCAGGGAAAAATCAGTCCACTCACATAGACAACCTTCTCTAGGCCTTGATGTTTCATTACATGGAGGCATTCCACCAGGGATACAACCTGATTGGAAGAGGATCAAAGAGTTCTCTCAACATGTTGCATCACTCATAGATACAAGAGGAGTGGAAACAATAGGAGGTCATTGTACATCGCTGGGAGTCTTGGGTAGACTCAAGGAGGAGGGAGACATTCTCCTAAAATCATCATTAACCACTCTCATTTCAGATATTACGCTGAGAAAGGAGAAACAAGAGAAATATTGCAGCATTTCAATGTATGAATTTGGCATAGGAGATGTCAAAGAAGACATCAGCAACATGACAGAAGCTTCACATGATAGATCAACAACACTATCATTATTGAGTATTGACCCTTATTAGAGATCCCAACTATTAGTGGAATACTCTAAGGATCTATTTTCATGTAGTGTGCTTGATGAACAACTATCTGATGGGATATATGCAGTGGTAGATGAGGTCATCTATTTTCAGAGTAGAGTCTTCTTGACTAGAGCCTATAAGCTCAAGAAGAAGCTACTAGGTGCAACAAATGAAGGGTTTCTCTCCAAACCAATGGTTTTATAAGAGCATACCGTACTATCCTAGAGCGATTCATTTTGGAAGGCTTCAAAGAGGAGATGCACCAGATGCATGGATTATTTGGAGGATGAGGAGAAACATGAATCTTTGGTAGAGTTATCACAACCACTTCCTTTCTCATTGGGAGTGAGAGGAGGCCCATCTATGAGCCACCTTACTATCTTGAACAAATTACATGGTAAAGATTGTATTTCTGTACATCATGATTCCTTTACTATGTATTTTCATTTCCTTAACATACATGTACATGGCATTGCTCTAAGAGGGGTCACTCTTCCTTTTAGATTTCATGGTCTACTTAAGGCCATAAGCATCATTGATGATGGCCAATCCCTAGGAGGTCTTGGGGAGATGATATCTTATGAAGGGTATGCTCAATTTGCACCATACACCATACACCTTCTCCAAGCTTGTGAGGAGATTGGTGCAGCAAACAAGTGGTTGGGAAACCACTCATCATGCCATATTCTGATGCAGTTAGGAGTAAAACTGCGCTGGTTGGACTTGAGGGCCATTTTCCTTCTCCATTACTACATATGGCAGCTAGCATGACTTTGATTGTGATCCCATATGTTGATGACGTTCTTATTATTGTTGGGGACATGATTGGAGGGATAACAAATTGGTTGGATGTGTCCATTGGGAATGGAACTTCCCACATTTCTTCATGCTTCAAGGGGAGCATGGGACATTATATGGATGCTACATTATATCACTTGTTTCCTTATGAAGGGAGCCATATGATTGAATCATGTCTTTGGGAGGAGCCTCTCACATGGGAGGAGTTTTTCTATGAATTACCATTCTTGAGGGTGATTCATTTTATATGGATGATAGCTTGGAGGATGGAGCTTCACATGGGGATGAAGGTTCCCTATATTTTGCAGATCTATCCTTGTGGTTGCTTAAGGAAAAGAATATTTGGGAGGGGAGGATTGTAATATTCCTAAATTAGCATACAACTAATTGGAATATTAAAATCTAATTTTGCTTTCTTGTTTGATGAATAAGTGGATAGGGAGACCCATAAATATATTTATTAGGAATAAATCCACTTCTCATGTGAAAGTGGATCATATTTTCAGCTTAATAAAACACCCTAAGGTGTGAACAGGAGCTAGAGCATGTGGACTGGGTCTTTGACCAAATCAACATTTCTGTCACGGAGGAGTGGCATTCAATGAGGGACAAATCAATTTTAGATGGAGACACATTGCATGGAAGCAGTGTCATTAATGGATGGGGCTTAGGGTTTTGAAGCTCATTTCTTATATAAGGAAGATGATGGAAACCATATTATTCATGTTATGATATGTTATGTTTTGATTATATGGTATGTTTATACATATAAGCTTTCTTTAGCTTTTTAGCTAAGATTGCAGTGTTGTT
Source organism: Pinus albicaulis (assembly GCA_034641835.2). Classification (NCBI taxonomy): domain Eukaryota; kingdom Viridiplantae; phylum Streptophyta; class Pinopsida; order Pinales; family Pinaceae; genus Pinus; species Pinus albicaulis. The sequence goes on from CM076574.1 coordinate 40,022,422, forward strand.
TAGCACTGGGTGTTCCTGATCGGGAATCCCACCTCTTTCCTTGAGAGGCCTTTTGGAAGAAATTTTCACTACATTTCCACATTCAAGTTTTAGACCAAGCTTTAGTCTTATGATACAATGCAGTTTCTGTTGAGAGATGTGCTGAGTTGTAGGGTGCAGTAGTGGAAGATATTATTGGGTGTTTTCTGAACTATTTTTGTAGTGGAGGAAGGTTTCCTTCCATTGGGAGGCTAGTAAAGGAGCCCCTTGGGCTTATTTAATATATTTGGCATTAGGCCAAGTTTATTTTATACCCTACAATGTAGTTCCAGTCCATATCTGCGTTATTTTAGTGAGCTGTTGCAGGGGCAAGTTCAATGCTCCATTTGGAGTGTTTGCTTTCCATTGAAGGGATCAACCCTTCATTGAGAGAGTCTTTTGAAGGAGTTCTTTCATATCTACATTAGATTCAGCCACCTCCTTCTATGTGCTTTAGTTGCAGTGCATCTTTAGCCCTAGGGCTTTAGGTCCACCATTTATATCTGGTGTATTTCTGGAAAACCTTCTTAGGTTGTCCCAGATATCTGTTTTGGAGCATGGATCTCTAGCCATAGCGTTTTTAGAGCATTACATTAGTAGCAATATATTTTCATATCTTTTAGCTGCTATTCTCTCTTAGACAATGCATTTTTCTGCATTCCTGTACTTCATGTATTAACAACACTTTATGATTTCATGGGAGGCTTGTTTTCCCAACTTGAGTGATCTTTTCCTCAAGATCTTGTACCTATTTTGTTGTTATATTCATCATGGAATGGATCTATTGTTGTCTCATGCTTTGATCTATTTATATTTCTGCATATTTCTAGTTTTATGCACTTTATTCCACGGTCCCTTTTGGGATATTACAAAAGAGCAATACCTTCTTTAGCCAATTGATAAATCTCAAACAAAAGGGTTCAGTGGTGGAGCACATTGAGGACTTCCAAAAATTGAATATAAGGGTAGTTGATATTCCAGAGGAACACATGATTGATGTCTTCATAGGGACTTTAAAGGATAACATCCAACATGAGGTTCGCCTTTGGGAACCTGATTCATTGGAGAAGGCATTTAGGTTGGCAAGAAAAATTGAATGTAAAATTATGGCGACAAGGAAGCCTACCACTCACATCTATAAAAATGGAAGTGTTGCTACTCCTAGACTTCCACAACCTACAAGGTTGACACCACAACAATTGGAAGAAAAAAGAGCAAAAGGGCTTTGCTACAGTTGTGATAGCAAATACATTAAAGGTCATAAGTGTGCTGAGAAGAAATTATTTTACATAGATTGTGAAGAGGAAGAAGAAAATGAACAAGAAGAGGATATACACCAGGAACCAGCCCTAGAAGAGGAAGAAATGAGTCCCACCATATCGTGTAATGCATTGGCAGGAATTACCACTCCTCAAACTCTCAAGATAAAAGGACATATCAAGAAGAAAAAGGTAATAGTGTTGATTGATTCAGGTAGCACCCATAATTTTATTCATTGTAAGGTAGCCAAGGAATTGAATTGTTTCCTATACCTAGCACCAGAATGTCAAGTGATGGTTGCAAATGGAGGAACTATAAATTTCTCTCGAAAATGCCATAATATCAAGCTAACCATGGGGGAATATGTATTGAATAGTCCAATGCTTTCCATTCCTATGGGAGGTGCTGATGTTGTACTATGAGTACAATGGTTACAATCTTTGGGGACGGTAGCTTTTAATTTTCAAGAAATTTTCTTGAAATTTTTTTCAGAAGGAAAGGAAGTCGAATTACGGGGTATTGCAGGGAAGCCGGGAAAGATAATAAGCTCTAATTTCATGAAAAAAGCTTCTAAAGAAAGAACAACGAGGCATAATTGCACAATTATGTTCACTAGAAGTTCCAACATCAAAATCATCTATTTCTGCAGATCTCCAACAAGTCTTGGACAATCATTCCAAGGTGTTTGAAACTCCCAAAGGACTCCCAACTATTCGTGATCATGATCATGCTATTCATTTGATTCCAGGAAGTGTTCCTCCAAACATCCGGCCTTATAGATATCCTTACTTCCAAAAGAGCGAAATTGAACGCATGATTGCAGAAATGTTAGAGGCCGGTATAATTCAACCTAGTCAAAGTTCTTTCTCTGCTCCTGTAGTATTGGTACACAAGAAGGATGGATCATGGCGAATGTGTCCGGATTATAGGGAGCTCAATAAGCTCACCATTAAAGATAAATTTCCTATTCCTGTGATTGATGAATTATTGGATGAATTACATGGAGCAATTTATTTTACCAAGTTGGATCTTCGTTCAGGATATCATCAAATTAGAATGAAGACTGAAGATATTCCAAAAACAGCATTTCGAACTCATGAGGGTCATTATGAATTTTTGGTCATGCATTTTGGCCTTACCAATGCACCTTCTACATTTCAAGGGTTGATGAATTCCATTTTCAAACCCTTCCTTACAAAATTTGTGCTAGTATTTTTTGATGATATACTAATCTACAACAGGTCTTGGAAGGATCATGTTGAACATGTTGACAGGGTGCTCAAACTATTGCAGGAGAAACAATTATATGCAAAAACATCCAAATGTTTCTTTGGAGTAGAAGAGGTGGAATATCTGGGTCATATTGTATCTCACGAGGGTGTTAAGGTAGACCCTAACAAAATTAAAGCCATTAAGGAATGGAAAGTCCCCACAACCATAAAGCAGTTGCGAGGATTTCTCGGGTTAACAGGGTATCATCGCAAGTTTGTTAAGAATTATGGGAGAATAGCAGCACCTCTAACAACATTATTGAAGAAAGATGCATTTTCATGGACTCCTGAAGCAACTAAGGCCTTTGAGCATCTTAAAGAGGCAATGTGCCTAGCACCGGTCTTAGCTACGCCAGACTTCACAAAAACCTTTATTGTGGAATGTGATGCCTCAGGAAATGGAATTGGTGTTGTTTTAATGCAAGAAGGAAGACCCATTTATTTTGAATTTCGTCCAATCAAAGGAAAGTATTTAAAGAAAGCTATTTATGAGAAGGAAATGTTAGCAATACTACATGCACTAAAGAAATGACGACCTTACCTAATGGGAAGACACTTCAAGGTAAAAACTGATCATGATAGTCTTAAACACTTTTTGGAACAAAGACTATCTTCAGAAGAGCAGCAAAAATGGGTCACAAAGATGTTGGCTTATGACTTTGAAATAATCTACAAAAAAGGGAAGCTAAATGTTGTTGCAGATGCACTCTCAAGAAAGAATGAAGAGGTGGAAGCATTGCTTTGTGCCATTTCTATTATCCAACCAGATTGGATAACCGAAGCAAGAGATGAATGGAAGAAGGACAAAGATGTATGGACACTCATTCAAAAGTTGCAGCAAGATCCTAGTACATCCGATACATTTAGTTGGAAAAATGATTCCTTATGGTACAAAGATCGCTTATATCTTTGTAAGAATTCCCAACTAAAACAAAATATTCTTTGGAATTGCACACTTCTGCTTTAGGAGGACACTCAATATTTTTAAAAACTTTTTTTTTTGACAGAAACAGTTATGGAGTATTTATATTCATCTTGGCATGAATGCCGAAAATCTGATTACATTGAGGATGTCTAAATCCCGTTGCATCTCACTGCTAAGAATGAGAATGCAACTAGAGCTTGCAGATTTCTTCCATGATAAGAAATCTATAAATTCGATTTCAGAGATTTTCCCCAACTTGAAGATACAAACAAATTTATTTAAGAGCAAGCAGTAAAACATGACATCAATCAGTTTATGGGATGGGTTCCCATGATTCTTCTTCGTCTTTCATCTTGACCCCGGCAGAGAGGAGGGCAGCTTTGTTGGCTTCAATGTCCGCCTCTTTGTTATGAGTTCTCAGCACATGATAGTAATTCAACTTCTGAAAAGCGTTTTCCAAACCCTTAATTCTGGATATCAGCCTTGCTAGTTTGAGATCCAAGGCTGGGGAGTTGGAAACCATTGCGTTTATAATGATCTGGGAATCACCTATGACATTAGCTTCTCTTATATTTAAATCTTTGAGGATATTGAGGCCTTGAAAGAGGGCCAAAGCCTCAGCTTGAATGCTGGATGAAAGTCCAAGCCCCCAAGCAAAGGTATGAATTTTTTCCCCAATTGGACTTACAACAACACCTCCTGCACCAGCTTTGCCCGGATTGCCCTTTGCTGCCCCATCAAAAAAGAGAGAGTGCCTTGAGTGCGATTTGAGCCAGTCTTGAAAGTCAGGTTCAGATTTCCTTATTTGCCAGTCTTTGAGAGGAGGGACGTTTCTAACTGCTGATTGAAATTGCAAGTTAAGGGAAGATCCCCAAGAAATGTCCTGTTGGCTAAGATTGGAATCATCTTTTATATCAGTCAAGCACTCCTTTAAATGACATTTTATCTTGATTTCTAAGACCTTGTGATTCTGTTTAATATTTCTGAAAATTCTTCTATTTCGTTCTACCCAGATCTGCCAACAAATAACCTTTGGAAGGACAGCCCATGCAGATTTGATTATCTGATTTTTAGGAGGAGGGCCAGGATATCTGTTTTCCCAATTAGAAAAGAGATCAGCAGTGGAACAAGGAAGCAAAAAGTTAGGATCCAAATTGTGGATAAAGGAGAACCAAATCTGCTTAGAGAAAATGCATTCAAGGATTAAATGGACTGCAGTCTCTGCATTTTCGCTACACAGCGAGCATATGGAGGGACCGTAGAACCCTTTTCTCTGCAGGATGTCATACGTTAGGATCTTGCCATGGCAGAGAAGCCAAGCAAAGAAGTCGACTTTGGGCCATGAAGGAAAACGCCAGACCCCCTTCCAAGGTGCAGGGTCAGGGGGGACGTATGGCCTCTCTTTCAGCTTGGCATATCCCATGGAGACATCGTAACCTTTGGCATTCGGCCCCTAGCCTTTCGTATCTCTTTTCTTCATGTGCGTGGGCACCAAGCCATGAAGGAGATCAAGCAGTGTGGACCATTCGTTGGTCAGATGAGCCGGCACCTCAATACGTTTCCAACCTGCCCGGACATAATCTCTCCAAAGAGAAAGATCCCACAATGAACACAACCCCTCTCTATCCATTCAGCATCGCAGCGCTCTAATGGAGGCTCTGTCTTCAATTGTGTCCTTATTCATGATTTTATCAGTCCAGATATTGATCTTTTTGCCGTTTCCTGGTATCCAATAGGAGTGCGCATTGATTAAGGGAGCAGCTTTAGCATACAGTTTGAGAAAAGACGAATTAGGCAAATGGATTACATTGTCTAAACAGGTAGAACGAGGACCTCTGAAATACTTTTTCCAGAGAGCCAATTGGGCCCAGCCAGGCTTGGGCGCAATGATCCTCCAAATAATCTTAGCTGCCATGGCCACGTTTTGCTGACAGAGATTTTTGAAATTCAAACCACCCTCCCACAGTGGCTTGGAGATGGTTTCCCAACTGATAAGAGGAATCTTGTTTTCATTTTGTTTGCCTCCCTTCCAAAAAAACCTCCGCATGAACGCTTCCATTTTTTTTAATATGCTTGTCGGAGCGAGAAGCACAGAAAATTGAAATAGAGGAAGGCTGGTGAGCACAGATTTAATAAGGATAGATTTGCCAGCAGTGTTGAACCAGGAGAAGCCCCAGGCTTGGATCCTAGTCTTGAATTTTTCAAGCTGAGGGAGCCAGTCTTTGCTTGTAGATCTCTTATGAAAAACAGGAAGGCCCAAATATTTGAAGGAGGTCCAAGTGGAGGAGGCTGCAAACCCCAAACATCTAGAAATAGCAGAGAGCAATCTAGGCGAAGTGTTCCAGCTGAATATATGACATTTGTTCTTATTAACAACGCTGCCTGAGGCTTCACTGAAATCATCCAAAACTGCTTTAAATTTAGAGGCAGAGGAGAGAGAGGCAACTCCCAAAAACAGAGTGTCATCCACAAATAGGGCGTGGTTTATGTTTTTGATCCCTCTTGCAATACACAGTCCATTGATATCTTGATCTTGCATCTTTTTGTCTAACAGGAAGCTGAGGACAGAGGCTTGGATGACAAAAAGCAGAGGGGAAAGAGGACACCCCTGTCTTAGCCCTCTTGAGGCTTTGAAGAAACCAGTGGCTCTACCATTTACAAGAGGAGCAATCCATGGCTCCGAGATGCATGCCCGGATCCATTTGATGAAATTTTCTCCAAAACCAAACTTGCTCATGACTTTTAAAAGAAAGCTATGATTTACTCGATCAAAAGCATTTGCTAAATCAAGTTTAACCACCATACCTTGTTCTTTTCGAAGAAGACTTGAGTGAATTGCCTCTTGAACAAGGGTAAAGTTGTCCACAATCTGCCTTCCTTGGATGAAGCCTCCTTGATTCTCCAGAATTATTTTAGGAAGAATGAGCTTCAGTCTATTTGCAATTACTTTAGTGATTAACTTGTACCCAGTACTGCATAAGGAAATCAGGCGGAATCTGCTGAAATTGTTGGCGCCTTTTTCCTTTGGAATGAGGGCTAGGAAAGCGGAGTTTGTGCTGCCTCCTATTTTCTGAGTATTTTGAGACTTTTGAACCATTTTGAGCAGATCCTGTTCAACAATCGGCCAACAAACTTGAAGAAATCTGGCAGAAAAGCCATCTGGCCCAGGGGCCTTATCCGGATCCATATCAAAAAGGGCCTTTTTGACTTCGTCTTTGGTGACTTTGGCCTCAAGGATCTCATTCATATGAGGAGAAATTGCAGAAGGAATAATGTCTAGCAGATCTGAATATTGGTCCGGGTCCTTATCCTCGCTATACAAGTTTTGAAAGTGAGAAGAGGCTGCTTTTTTGATGTCTTCAAAATCCTTGTAGGTGACGTTATCCTCCTTAATCTCAGAAATGGTGTTGAAGCATTTCCTGGCCTGGGCTTGTTTGTGGAAAAAAGCAGAATTCCTGTCCCCTGCTTTGAGCCAGAGATTTCGAGATTTTAATCTCCAGTATTCTTCTTTAGCTAGGCAGGCCTTATGAAAGCAATGTTGCAGATGAGCCTCTTGGTCTAACAGCTCCTCTGTGACTATAGCGTGCTCCATATGAGTTTGATGAGAGGCAAGAGAGACTTTAATGGCTTTTCTTTCAGTAGCTGGGTTGGACAGGGTTTTGACCCATCGTTTTAGTTCACCTTTTACCCTTCTGAGTTTTTCCTCCCAGATATAGAAAGGAGATCCATTGACATGCTGACTCCAACAATCCTTGACTATTTGCATGAAGTCTGGTTCCTTGACCCAGAGGGGACTAAATCTAAAAGGAATAGGACCCAGATCTAGATGGGCCAGGAACTCAAGCTTTATAGGCTTATGGTCCGAGATGCTGTTAGCAAGGATGTGCATTCTGGGTTCTAAGCCTAGTAACAGATAGGAGCTTTGAATGAAAAATCTATCTAATCTGGCAGCAATATGACCAGGGCCCACTCTTTTGTTAGACCAAGAAAACTTACCGGAAGAGGGTTTGATATCCAGCAAGTCCCAGTCCTGCAATAGATCCTCCGCACATTCCCTTGCCGGATCTCGGACAGCGCTGCCTCCTCTTTTTTCGGACGAGTGGAGAGTGAGATTGAGATCTCAGGCAATAATTATATTTTCCAGATTTGTCAAGTCTGCTTGGTGCCTTATAGAATCCCAACAATCCTTTTTTTCCCCGACATTGACTGGAGAATAAACATTGAAGAGGCAAAGGATTTCCTTAGTATCCAGATTCTGCATTTTCAGCAACAACCAGTGAGTATTACTAGCCTCAAAGGTGACTGCAAATTTGCTGGGGTTCCATAGAGTACCAATCCCTCCCGATGCACCCCGGGCAGAGATTGCTCTTGCTTCACTCTTGAACCATAGTTTCTTGCTTGCTTGCAGGAAGACTACATCTTCCAGCTTAGTCTCCTGGACGAGAAGTATGTCTGGAGTTTCTGTTCTTATTAAGCTTCTCATGGCTTCTTCCTTAACTTTACTCCCCATACCTCTACAATTCCAGGAGATGACCTTCATTATTTATGTTTCTGGTGGGCTCCCTTGGAGCCTTGGGGCTGATTTTTCGACATCCTAGACTTTGAGGCTAGCATTTTTTCCAGAGTTGGCTGGCTGCCCTGTAGCTTATCTTTATAAGTCTCCTGCTCTCTTTTTTCCTTATCAGTTTTGCGGCCTCTTGTAGATCTTCGTATCGAGGTTTGGGATTCTCCTATTTCTCCTTCCTCCTCTGACTCGTCCGTTTCCTGCTCTTCTTCCTCATCTTCTAAAGTCATACCTTTGGGATCTTCGGCACTTGTTCCTTTGAGGGAGGCTGAGGGAGTACCTATGCTTGGAGAAGCTGGATTTTGGGTCTCGGTTTCCTAAATAGCTTCTTTCTGCTAGCTTAGTGGGACAAATTTGTTTTCTTGCGCCTTTTTGGGAGGGGGGTGTTGGACATTAGCCTATAGAGGGCCTTTTCCAGAGGGTCCTCCCAGTTTTTTCCCTTTGTGATTGGTTTTTGCTCGCTTGAATTGGTTCCAACCCTCTTCAATCCCTTTCTCTGGCTCTGCGTTGGACGGACAGTTTCTAGCAAAATGTCCATGAACATGGCATTTCCTACATTTGAACGGCAGTTGCTCATAGTCCAAGATCGACACATGAGACCAGCTTCCGACTTTGATTTTGATAGCCTCTGGAAGACCCACCTTTAGATCTACTTCTACGCAGATCCTGGCACAGTCGTACTGGTCCTTTTTGTTTGCCTGATCTATGAATTTTCCGAGAGTGTTGCCAATGTGTTTCAAGGAATCCCAGTTCCAGCAATGAACTGGTAGATTTGGAAGACGAACCCACACCGGGACAGCCTTGGGAACATCGACAGCCAGATCAAAGTCCGGAGTCCATTTGTTCAGATAGAGGCCTTGAGAACCCATGAAATATGGCCCATTTTGAAAGATCAAATCTTTGTCTTCTTTGGAGGAAAATTCAAAGAGGAAGTACCCTCGCCCTAGAAAGTAAGAGGTGACATTTTCCTTGATCAGAGGAGCCCAGTTCCTGTTAACCCATTGCTCAGTAGTTTTCGGAGAAGGCCACAGTCCCGTGAATTTACTAATGAGGCCACGATCAGCCAAAGATAAAGCTACTTGAATGGGGACCTCCGGAGGCAAAGAGATCTCAGGAATTTCATCTAGCTTCTTAACAAATTTGGATGCATCGCTTCTTTTCTTCTGAGGCAAACCGGCAAGAAGGTGGTTGAAAGCATCGATGGCAGGAGAAGAAGGCGGATCCTTAGAAGGACCCAGCGTCTCCATAGGGAAGGCCTGAGGCCGGTCACCGCAGGGCAGCCACGCAGCAGAAACCCTAGCGAAAACCTGTCGACGCACAGAGAGTTAGGCTCCATAGGAATTTTAAAAATTACCACAAGGTGAAGAAATATTTTTTTGGGATGTCCTTAAATATGATATTCAAAATTTTGTGGTAGAATGTTTGGTTTTCCAAAGAAATAAATTTGAGACAATTAAGACACTGGTCTTCTATAGCCTTTATCCATTCCAATTCAACGGTTGGAGGAAGATTTCTATGGATTTTATCATGTGTTTACCTAAGTCCGAAGGAAAGAGTGTCAACATGGTGGTAGTTGATAGACTTAGGAAGTATGTAGACTTTTGTGCATTATCTCATCCATGTAAAGCAAGTAAAGTTGCCACCGCATTTATGGAAACAATTCAAAAGCTACATGGAAACCCAAAGATTATTCCTGTTTACAAAGATCCCATTTTTACCGGAAATTTTTGGTCGAAATTATTTTCTTGTTTGGGTACTCAACTAGCTCATAGCTCATCTTATCATCCTCAATCCGATGGTCAAACCGAGAGAGTAAACAAATGTTTGGAAAGATATTCGTTGTTTTGTATCTAATAAACAAACACAATGGGTCAAGTGGTTGTTTCTCGGGGTTGAGTGGTGGTATAACACTTCCTCCATACTACAGCAAAAATGACCCCATTTATGGCTCTCCTTATGGATATCAGACCCTATCCATCACATCATATTTAAGAGAAAATTCTAAGGTTCAAGCAATGGAAGATCACATCGAGCATTAAAAATAAGTTCTCAAACGCCGTGGGGTATCAACACAATTTGGCACAAAATAGAATGAAACAACAGGCATATCAACATCAAGTATTGAGAGAAGTTTTGTTGTAGGAGACCTGGTATTTTTAATGCTACAACCATACAAACAAATGTCCCTTAAGCAAGCTAAGAAGGATAATAAATTATCGCCAAAGTACTATGGTCCTTGCTGGGGTGTTGCAAAAGATTGGTATTGTGGCATACAAATTGATCTTCCTCGCTTCTTCGCAAGTGCATCCAGTTTTCCATGTTTCATGCTTAAAGAAGGTTATAGGTGAAAAAATTCTAGTTCAAACAATATTGCCAGAACTTGATGAGGAAGGAAAAATCATATTAGAACATGAAGCAGTCACAGAAAAAAGAACTCGACAGCTACGAAATCGATCAATTTCAGAGTATCTCATCAAGTGGAAAAACTTACCCACTGAAGATTCTACATTGGAGGATGAGACTCTTATATAGAAGCATCCTAAGCTACTCAAGCGTTGAGGACAACACTTTTTTGAAGGAGAGGGGCATGTTAGGTACCTATAGTACTAGTGTAGTCCCTTATTACTGTTAGTGTAGCCCCTTTTTTATTATTGTTGTACCCCTGTAACCCCCATATTGTTATTATTGTGCCCTTACATTATTATTGTTAGGTCATCCAGGATTATATTGTGACCCCATGGACTCCTATATATAGAAGGAGGTTTCGTCATTTGTATCATCCAAGAATTGTTCATTTATGTAATGTAAAGGAGGTTTCCCCCTCAAAGTGGCTTATTTCTAAGGCGTTGATCTCTCTTTTCTTCTATTTTTGGAGACGGTTTCATAACAAGGGCTTAGAAATCAGGACATGTTGGATGGAGCTTCCAAATATGTCATCTGGAAGGCTAGGATATCCTTCCTTCTAGATAAATATGGCCTAAAATTCTACATAGACAATGTGGTGTCAGTTCCTTAGGATGAAAATCAATAAAAAGGTTACAAGAAGGAGATGGCGAGGGTGAAACGGTTGATCATGGATGGAGTAGGAGATCATATAGTCTCACATGTCGCATACAAGGGAAAAACCAAGGAAATGCGGGATGCTCTCTCCATGTTATATCAGGTTATTTTAGAGCAGTGGAATATGTTCCTAGAAGAGAAGTTGAGATGCATAAGGATGCAGAAGGGGGGAGGCATAGTTCCCTTCCTCACTAGGATTCAGAAGGTCTGAGACCATATTGTAGCTATTGGGGCAATGCCTCAACCATCAGATCTAGTGTGATTGGCACTCAACAATGTCTTAGAGGATTGGTAGGTATTTGTACAGAGTATATTGGGCATAGATACCTTGCCAAGGTGGGGCAGTATGTGGGCCAATTTGCAGTAGGAGGAGTTGAGGTGAGCTCTTCTAGAGAGCCCCATCAGTGGGAGCAGTAGTATAAGTGGATAAAAGGTGGTGAAGGAGGAGGAGAATGTGTCCCTCGCATCTAAGGTTCCCAGTTAGGGGCAGGGGGAGAAGATAAGGAAGAAGAAGATATTGTAAAAGTTTAATTGTTTCAGATGTGGTGAGCTCGGTCACTACAACACAAAATGTTCTCTCAAGAAGAAGGACAAGCAGGAGAATCATGACCAACATGCAACTTCAACTTATATCGACAAGATATCCTCTAGGTTGGAGGAATATTTTGCAATGTTAGTTGATATACCTCAAGGAGTAAGGTGAGGTGACTTGGTGATGTAGCCTTAAATAGCTACATATTTGGGAAGGGTCCACTAAGTAGTCCATCTCATGGGTCATTACCTGGCTACGGGGGGCCCACAGTATTTAAGATTAGGATGGATCAGTGTCTAGAGATGTAGTCAAAATTCTACAATGATAGTTGCAGACTAGTTGTAATCAGATGTTGGAGAGCGGAATGCAGAGTTGACAACAGTGCAGAGTGGCACAATGAAAATTCATTAAAAACACAAGTTCTTTAGAGATAGTGCATATGCTAGTAGAATTCATAGACTCGGGTGACAGATACATCATACTGAACATAGTTGATTCATTATTTTGGATGTTTCTCAATTGTAGTAGTTTCAGTTGCAGTAGCAACATATGAGAGGGAGTTAGAGTGTAGATGCAATGTTGGAAGCAGTACAACAGGGTCAGCAGCAACACAAATGCAACATCAGAGTTGCGCAGTGGTTGGTGGGGAGAAGCAGGTAGTCACATTGGCCAAACATTAGCAGCGTGACAGGAGGTGACACAAAGGTAGGGTGTTCTGACATAACTTGCAATACTAGAGAGAACATTGTCCTCGATAAGAGGTAGTGTTAGTTTGTGTAGCAACATATGTGTTCTAGCCACAAAATTTGGTGGAGAGGCTAGAATAAATGAGATATCCAAAACCCAAAAATTGTTTCGATAAATTACACCTTTAGATGACTTAATTATATTATTAACCAAATTTTAAATATTTCCTAAGTCTAAACTTAGGGAATATGTTTAATTAATCAGAATTAATTAATTCAAGGTGTGAATCATCTAGAAACCCACACGGATCAACTCCAAGATGATCCTAGCCATTAATTAAGTATTAATCTTGGTATTTGGTGCTCCAACAATGGATTATAGGAGGAAGTCGATGGGAACTTGGAGAGGACACACCAAAGAAACACTTGGAGAATTCGATTTTCCAGAGTAGCAACAGTCAGTTTATGGAGAGATCGAGCTTCAGTGATGAAGCAAATATAGTGAAGAGAAGGGACAGTGAGGATGGAGGAAGTTTTCTAGATCCAGCAAGTGAATTTTCAGAGAGGCATAAGTACCACATTAAGGTTGGTGCATGGGATGCGTAGAATCCTCTAAAGGCTAGTTTGATTTAGCTGGAGATAAGTTGAGTTTCAGTTCTAGAGATCGGGAAAGGGTTCTAGAAGGCTGGAGAGCCAATTTCTCAGCCAGTGGCATACATGAAAACTACAGAAGCAGTTTATTCAAGCTGAGTGTGGTGGATACTGCGTAGGGTGATGTAGGTCAATGCAGAGGAAGTTTGGATGGCTCAGTTGGAGCTGCATTCAGAGCCTGAATTTTCTGTGGGGTGAGGAAAATTCCTCACTAGATTTTTGCCAATATTTTTCTTTGCAGGATTTCCATATTTTAGAATCCAGTTATACTCTGAATTTCTCATCGCCACATAATTATAAAGACACTTAGTTGTTGCACCGATTTTCCCACATTGGGTTTTTACAGGGAAATTTGTCCAAAAATAGAGGTGTCATTTTTATGTGTGTGTGTGTGTGTGTATTAGATTCTCTTTGTTTCCAACGTTATTTATTTATGTAGTTTTATTTGTGAAGGTTGCAGTGTGTTTATTCGATGTTTCCATAGAAAAAAATTGAATAATTAATTTATCATTAAGAAAAAATAATACCAGTTGCTGCAATAGGATCTCAGTCTTGAAATTTTCACACTGCAAGCCTCCCCCCACACCTCTTGTCATTTTTTAAAATGGTTGGTTGTTGTTTTAAATTGGTGGCAGTGGAAACTAGGTTGGGCGAGTTCGATCCCCGTCGGCCCCATTTAAATATGGTAATATGGTCGTTGGGGCCATTATATATATGATATATATATAGAGTATGGTTGCCGGGGGTGGTTTCTCGCCACCCTTGTTTTTTTATTTTTATTTTGTTTCAAAAAAGAAAAAAAAATTGGTCAAACCATTCCGTCGAGTTTTTAGGGGTAACCGATTTTGGTGTCCCATGTTTTGATAGTTTGGCAAATCAAAAGACAAGGCAACATCAGAACCAATCTTTAGAGTTACAGGATCTAGTCCTCCTGTTCTCAGAGAGGGATCTCTCAAAGTTTGTTTGCAAAGGTTTATCTTGTGTGCTTTTAGTGTTGGTTTTAGACTAGTTATTAAGTGTAGGTATTTGTTTGTTTGGTTGGGTTGAATTGATACAACAGAACATAAAAGGTCTAGGAAAGATATATAGGACAGTAAAATATCTATTTCATTGGGCAATGGAGTCAAAAAGAGGTCATAACACACTTATCAAAGGATATGGGATATCAAAGGGCAAATCTAACTTGGCCACATGATCCTTTTGTTTTTGGAATGGAATGAACATTAATGATTTGGAAAGAGAGTTTTAATTCTCAACAAAGGGAATTTGAAAGCATAATTTGAAACAATAAAGAGCTCTTTGATAGACAGGGCTAACCATAAATTCTACAAATCACACCTTTAAGCAAACAATGATTTCAAAACAACTTTCAAAGTAAAATCTAAGATTCAGGGAACACCCTATTTCCTCAAAGATTTTATTCTAAAGGACTTTAGAAAACATATAATATTTACTGATAATCACAGTCATAGAAGAGGGAACACCTAAAAACATCTATGATCATAATTATAATGACCTTTAAGCCAAATGTTTAAGTGAGAACAAAGGGCAAGATCAAAACAGACCTCTCTGATTCACTATAAGCAAAGAACTTCCAAGGGAGACTTCAATAACAGTTTTTAAGTGGAAACAGACAAGCAGGGAGAACCATAAATCATGCTGAAACCAACTGTTCAAACTATTAAGGAAATAAACAAGCATGAAGACTAAAGAGAAAGATTAAAGCCTCTAAAATACTTCAGCAGAAGAAAACATAAAACAGTGAAGGATGAATAGGTCTAAGGTGCTTCCAGGAGTCATTTATTAGCCTAATACTTTCTATCCTACTGTAGTGAGAAATTATGGAACATAATGAAAACAGGGAAAAACATGAAACAGTTCAGAATACTTCACCAACAACCAAGCTCATGAATCCAATGATAGAGCCTTCTCAGGAACAAACATGCAACAACATCATCAAGATCTCCAAGACTTCAATTTGTTCTTCAACTTCAAAGGACTATGTATTGATTTCAGAGAGTTTCAATATTACAACTTGTGATCAACAACAACCAACAACCAACCCCTCACTCATCTTCTGAAGAAGTATATATAGAAGAATGAGGAGGTGAGATCTGATAAAAGATCTCAATTACAATTAATACAGAGTTAATGTCTTCTTGGCCCTTGGGGGCTCAATGAATAAACTGTACAGGTGTTTCACTGTATTAATTGATTTACACTTATGAATTAAGATCAGTGGGAGCTTAGTTGACCTTTGAGGCTCTGTGTGATGCTAGGGTTACCCTGCAGATGTCTTTTGCATTACGTTTTATTGCAGAAGTAACTTTTCCAGCTGCGCTGAGGTGAAAATCTTCATTCGATCAATAACTTCGGCCCCTGATTGAGTACTTTGAGGAATAGGTGGCACTGTGGTAGCTAAGGAATCAATTTGCTTCAGATTGTGGCGGTGGAAGCATTCCAGCTTGATAAAACACTTTAGGTTTTCTGTAAACTGTGTTTTATTTGGGGATTAGGCTTTTGATAAGCATCTTAGATGTAATCCCCACAAATCTGTCCTTTAATCCTCTGTTCTGGTTAATTCTGGTCTTCGTCTCTGATACTCTTTTCCTGTGCCAAATCCGTGGTTTTTGCTGATGTACAGGGTCGCACAGGGTCATCTGGCATCAGTGCTGGGATAAAAAAAGATGAAAACGTGAAATTAGGTCCCTGTGAATGATTCTCTCTTAGTGAATCGAAAGCGGGAGGGTCGTCACCCTCTACTTTCATAATTTCTTTAGCGTGGCGGAAAAAACATTAAACCCTGCAAAATACAAACAAGAGCTATAAAATCCTGCATATATAGTTTGATTTCTTCAGAGGACGTGTGGAAAGAGCGGGGCCGTTGGATGGCATCATCCAATGGTCAGGATTAATCGGGAGCGATCGTGGAATGGGTGAAAGAAGGATTAAATCTGAGTCGTCGATCATGCAGAGATCGACGGTCGAGATTGAACGAGGTGGTCAGAGGAGAAGGATGAATCTGAGCCGTCGATCGCGCAGAGATCAACGGTCGGGATTGGGCAATGGAAAGTCAAACGGAGAGATCGGGTGATGAATTGTGGGCCGTCGATCTGCAGATCAGATCGATGGCGGATCTTGATTTGCTGTTGTACGATGGTCCAGCTATCGCGTGGGCACCTTTGTTAATTGTCGGGCATCTTCGGTGAGCGATCACCGTTGGATCAGTGGGCCCAGATCGAACGGTCCATAGCAATATCACTGGGCGTCCCGGTCCGAACATTAACATGCAATGGACGACAGATGGACGACGGTTTTACAAATGGTACACAGGATGCGTGTCAAGCGATGTATGGAATCGCTGGCCATCGGGCAAAAACCGCCCTCCGTCGAAGAGTGGTGTGATAAAAACTACGCAGTTTTGGGAAAACGGCGCACGGCTGGGGGGCGTCCACAGGGAGGCACGCTCCGCACCGTCGGATCTATGGATTGAATCGACGGTTGAGATTGCTCCATAATTTGCACGGGCGAAAAATTAAATAAAATGAATTTCGACGATTTAAATAAATATCAAAGGTTTTTTGATGGTTTGCGAAGAAATATTTATTTAAACCAGATAAGCACCCGACTGGCTCAATGCGCAGTCACGACGCCAGGGTGCATGGGCGGAAAGGCTAGGGACTTAGCCCAAAGGGGCTTAAGCCCAATATATATAACAAAATGGGTTTTTAATGGTTTTTCTCATGATTTTCAAAGGTTTGAGGGTTCTGATAAGGCCAAGAGTGAGTCTTAAACCTTATAAAGGGGATTTAGATGAGGGGAAAAAGGAAGAAATGTGAAAATGAGGGATTTTTGTGGGAAATAGGGGGATAGAAAGATGAGGTTAATTTGGGAAGAAGGGAAAGGAGAAAATGGTGTTTGCAGCAGTACTTCAAGATGGGACTAGGAGGATTTCAAAGTTTTTCAAGATGGGAACAATAGTGAAGGTTTGGACAGAGGCATGAGGCCTTTAAGAGTCTTCAAGAGCCAACAATTTTTAGTAATAGAATTTGTTCCTTGAAGGCTCAAAACAGATTTAGCCACATTTTGGCATAATCAAATTTTACAGGTGGCTAACAACCGAAAAATTAAGTAGGCGACGATTTTGCTATTAATTTAACGTTAGAAACCACCACCATTGTGCCATTTTGTTTATCGTTTAATGTACCGTCGAATTTTTCGCTCTTCTAGTTTTATCTAGGTCTAAATTTGCCAGGTGTCCTCGTCAAATTTAGCTAGTGGGTCTAGTTGAGAAAAAATTTGAATGTGAATATCTTGGAGTACACACTCATATTTGAGTGTTGTTTGCATCCACAACTCTGGTGATGATGAGCTCTAAGTTTTGGTCCCGATTTCGATGTGATGTTGGGCTTGTGTTATATTCTTTCCATCTAGTCATGCGCGTGGGGATAACAGGGGGCGATAGCCCCCCGTATGTTGTGTTGGGCGCAATGTACGGGGTTCATTGTGGGGGCGGTAGCCCTCTACCCTGTCCGAGGTAGCGCCCCGACGAAATTTTTTTTGGTATGCGGTCCCACTCATATGTGGACCCACCCATGTTTTGTGCATGAGTTTGCACATGGTTTTGGGGTACGATGGTTTTCGACCCCTGGTATTTTGTAGATCCGGTCAAGGGAACTACGGCTATGTTCTAATCTAGGGTTAATGGATTGGGGTTTATGTATGCTTCGGCATGTATATATATGTGTTGTAACACTAAAAGGAATATAATGAAAAATCAAGCTGGTCGTCCCGATTTGGGATCCAGGGGAAAATCTCTGTGTTTATCTGTTTTATGTTGTATGCTCTTGCTATTGTTTATTTTCTGTTATAAGAATCGTGTGTAGATATTTCTATTCAGGGTTAAAACCTACATTTGGTATCAGAGCTGTTTCGGCTTCAAGGGGACGCCTTTGTTGTTGAGGGTTTTTTGCTCGGGCCTGTGGTAGACCTTGTTTAGTGGGAGATCTGTGGGATCGATTCTTGCGGTGAAAGAAGATGGCGAGCGGTGGAAAGATAGAGATCGAGAAATTTAATGGTCAGAGTTTTGAGTTGTGGAAACTCAAGATGGAGGATCTGCTGGTGGATAAAGATCAGTGGATCGCGGTAGATCCAGGTACTAAACCAACGGCAATGTCAGATGAATACTGGAAGAAACTGGATCGAAAGGCTAAGAGCACAATACAGTTGTGTGTCTCAGATTTAGTATTGTTGAATGTATCTGGGGAAGCTACGGTGAAGACCTTGTGGGAAAAACTTGGGACTTTGTACCAATCTAAGTCTCTGGTGAATAAGTTGTTCCTGTGGAAAAAGCTGTATAACCTGAGGATGAAGGATGGAGACTCGGTGACAGAGCATCTGAACGCCTTCAATACTGTGGTAAGTCAGTTGTCATCTATTGATATTAAAATCTCAGATGAAGATAAGTGCATCAGTTTGTTGTGCTCTCTACCAGACTCGTGGGACAGTCTGGTTATTGCAATAGGTAGCAATACAACTACCTTGAATTTGATGACATTGTCTCAGCCTTGCTGTCGGAGGAAATGAGACGGAGAAATATGGAGGGTCAGAATGGAGATGCCTTATCTGTACGAGGAAGGTCCCAAAACAAAAACAAGAATAAGGTTTCGAGTGGGAGATCTAAATCTAGAGGGAGATCTAAATCTCCCGGAAAGTTTGTAAAGGTGTGCTGGAAATGCGGAAAGGAAGGGCACTACAAAAAGGAATGCAGATCTAAAGCTCCTGAGAGAGGAAAGGGATCTCAAGGATGCTCCTTTCCGCAGAGGCAAAACCACTCCTCGGATGAAAATCATCCGTGGATATCGGTGGCCACCCACCTATTCCATTTGGACCACCACCATCAATTCTTGCAGCTTTTCACATTCAGCACAACTTACTATTTTTAGCAGGTTTTCGGTCCTCCACTCTCGGAGCCGTTTTGGGGGCTTAATGATCCAGGTGGATATTGGTGGCCACCCACCTATTCCATTTGAACCCCCATCTTCAGTTCTTTCAATTTTCAAGTTGCAACAAAACTTACTATTTTTAGCAGTTTTTCAGGTCCTGAACTTCCGGAGCCGTTTTGAGGCCCTAAACGACATTTTTTCGAAAAACAGAGAGCAACATGGGTCCACAGAGCGATGTTGCTCGTTCAAAAATTGAAGGCCTCAGATAGATCTTTCTAACGAGCTATTGAGCGCGGTGCCGAGATCGGTGCCACCGAGGCCCCCGTGAAGTTGAACCACCAATTTACCCAAACGGCGCCCGCGCTTGGCGCCTATCTCCTACTAGTTTCTTGGACTTTTCAAAACACATTGTTTCTCGAACAATAAACAGGCCCTCAAGCCTCATTGTAACATAGTTCGCAGGCCCGTAGCCACCACATCTCTTCTCGCAGATAGATACCGCCCGCCCAGTTTTATTTCCATTCGTCCGTAAGCAAATTTCAGCTTCTTTGATATTAATGAAAATGAAGTGTTATTTCCACTACCCCCGTATTTATGGTTATATGTTTATTCGTTGCATTGTGGTACAACCGATCGTTGGTATCGCAGCGGGTCTCCGTTCTTTCTTTGTTTTTTTTTGCATGTCCCCAACGCGGTCAGGGTATAAGGAGTTAGGGCTCGATCTGGTTGAACCCTTGCAAGATCAGCCTCGCAAACCCCGACGACCTCCCATGGCGAAAGAAAAGAAAGACGAGGGAGCAGGAGATCCTATCAAAATACTGCTCGAGGAGGCTCTCGAGAAACAAAGGAACGTGATGATGGATAACTTTGCTCAAATCCTTCAACGACTACCCACATATGGCGCATCTGCATCCAACAGCCACTCTGGAGGCGCCACTCCCTTCAAGGTATAGGTAAACTTTGACATTCCTATATTTGAACGAAAAATAGATGCAGACGCTGTAGAAAAATGGTTAAATTTGTTGGAAGGGTATTTCTCGGTCCATGACTTCTCTGACCGAGAAAATATTATTTTTGCACTCCTCAAAGCCCCCCCCCCCATGTCAAAGACTGGTGGGAAACCTACCGTGAGCAAGAGGGTGAAGGGGAACCCTCTTTGTTCTCGACCACACCCACTTGGAATTCTTTCCGAGACGGCATCAAGGAACAATATTACCCTGTGGGGAGCTATGAGGACAAATACATCCAATGGACCACGCTGCGGCAACAAAAGGATCAAGATGTGCACGAACTGACAAATCTGTTCCATACCCTGCGCACAAAGTTGGGTATTAAAGATTCAGAGAAACATTTGGTGCTCAAGTACCGTGGCTGTCTGCACAAACACATTCAGGAGGAAATGGAGTTCCTCGACATTACATCACTTGGCACGGCATATCGCTATGCCGCCAAGATCGAGCAGAAATTTAAGCAAAAGAAGCGAGACTTTGGATCTGCGAATCCGAAAGGTGCCCCCGAACCGAAGAAAAAGGGGCAAGGCCAAAGCAATGCGACTCAGAACAATACCACAAATCCAAAGAAGGACACAGGGAAGTGGTGTGAATTTCATAACAGCCCCACTCACAGCACAAACGAGTGTCGGGCCAAACAATTTTTGGTGGCTGAACTAAAGGCACCCGAATCAGATGCATTTTCTGATCCTGAGTTAGAACCAGACAAAGGTAATGACAAAGGGAAGCAGATCATTGATGCGGATCCCAGTGCCATTGTTGCCACCACCAAGATCCAGAAGGAGGGTCCAGAGGATCCAGAGGAGGGGGAGCGCCTCTTCCAGTCGCAAATGTGGGTGAAGGGTTCTCCGCTGCAGTTTCTCGTCGATAGTGGAAGCCAAAAGAACCTCATTTCAGCAGACGTCGTGAAGCGGCTCGGCCTACCAACCATAGCACACCCGCAGCCGTATACCATCGGGTGGCTCCACCCAGGGAGAGATCTCCGCATCCGCCAGCAGTGCCGACTTCCATACAGTATCAAGCCATTCACCGATGAGGTATTGTGTGATGTTGCTCCTCTTGATGTAGCTGATGTATTATTGGGCCAACCATACTTATGGAGACGACATGCTGTGTATGAGTCTAGGCCTCGTGCTATTATTATTACTTTGGGAAATAACTTGTACAGGATACCGGAGGTAGTACCGCCTCCTGCCATCTCTTTGACTACTGCAAAACAACGCAGTAAGATTGTTTCCCAGACTAGGAAATTCATTTTCCTTACGACTCACTCACAGGGAAAGAAGAATATTGTGGCCACAACCTCGAAACAGGGCTCCCTTTCACGGCTGCAGCAGATGGAAAAAGTCATGGAGGAATACAATGACAATTTCTCCTCACTCATAGAGGTTCCTCTACACTGTCAGGACAAGCACTCCATTGATCTGACTCCCAATGCACCACCACCTGATGTTGCCATACATCCTACAACTACACATACATAATCCAAACATGTACTGTATGAGGCTGATAAAGAAACCAAATTTACTAAACGCATCCAGCATGTCCACCCGCAGGTCCATGACATCTTCAACACATCTAATACTCAGTTCAACAGAATTTGCCTCATCTCATGGAGGATCTCAACACAATGGGGACCATTGCTTCCTAAGGAGGGAGGAATGATCCAGGTGGATATCGGTGGCCACCCACCTATTCCATTTGGACCAGCACCATCAATTCTTGCAAATTTTCACATTCAGCACAACTTACTATTTTTAGCAGGTTTTCGGGTCCTCCACTCTCGGAGCCGTTTTGGGGGCTTAATGATCCAGGTGGATATTGGTGGCCACCCACCTATTCCATTTCAACCCCCATCTTCAGTTCTTTCAATTTTCAAGTTGTAACAAAACTTACT
Organism: Pinus albicaulis; assembly: GCA_034641835.2. Classification (NCBI taxonomy): domain Eukaryota; kingdom Viridiplantae; phylum Streptophyta; class Pinopsida; order Pinales; family Pinaceae; genus Pinus; species Pinus albicaulis. The sequence continues at coordinate 40,044,241 of CM076574.1, forward strand.
ATTTTTAGCAGTTTTTCGGGTCCTGAACTTCCGGAGCCGTTTTGAGGCCCTAAACGACATTTTTTTGGGAAAACGGAGAGCAACATGGGTCCATGGACCGATGTTGCTCATTCAAAAATTGAATTCCTCGGATAGATCTTTCTAACGAGCTATTGAACGCGTCAAACGGAGATCGGGTGCCAAAGTTATGCCCCCGGGAAGTTGAACCACCAATTTACCCAAACGGGCGCCCACAGTTTTGGCGCCTCATCTCCTACGGTTAGGTTTTTGAACGTTTCAGATTCTACATTGTTTCTCAACAATAAATAGGCCCTCGAGCCTCATTGTACCATAGTTCGGTAGGCCCGTAGCCGCCACATATCTTCGCAGATAGTTACTGTTGCCCTAGCTAGTTTTATTTCCGTCCGTAAGTAAATTTCGCTCTTTGATATTAATGAAATGAAGTGTTATTTCCGTCGCATTCTCGTATTTATGTTATATGTGCATAAATCCATCGGTGGGATGTGTATTTTGCTTCTTCTTCAAATACACATGTAGATCATGAGTCATGGTTGATTGACTCAGGTGCATCCTTTCACTTCACTCCCCATAGGGAGTGGTTCTGCGAGTATGAGAAATATGATGGGGGTGATGTCTTCCTAGGGGATGATAGGAAGGCCAGAATCGTCGGACGTGGAAAGGTCAAGCTGAAGCTGCAAGGTGGGAGGATTAGAACACTTCCTGGTGTTCTGCATATTCTTGCATTGGCCAGAAATCTGATTTCTATAAGCAAGATGGATGATGCAGGTGTAAAAACAGTGTTCGAGAAAGATGCCTGCAAGATGGTTCGGGGAGCACTGGTATTAATGCGGGGAGTTCGGACTGGAACTCTGTACAAGCTACAAGGTAGCACTGTTATTGATGGGTGTAACAGTTCTATGGTTCCTAAAAGTGGAGCGGAAAGCCTAGCTGTCTCTGGAGAAAAGACCATGCTATGGCATCAAAGGCTTGGACATATTGGAGATAAGGGCCTTCAGATACTACATAGAAATGGTATGGTAGAAGGTATGTCTAATTTCTCTCTGGATTTCGATTTCTGTGAACATTGTGTATATGGGAAGCAGAATCGGGTGAGTTTTCCTTCTAGTGCTAAGAGGGTGAACAAGATATTAGAACTTGTGCACAGTGATGTGTTTGGACCTGTGTCAGTTCCATCACTGGGAAAGTCTGTGTACTATGTTTCATTCATAGATGACTTCTCAAGGAACACATGGATATATTTCTTGAGGAAGAAATCTGAAGTCTTTGACAAATTTAAAGAATTTAAGGCTCTGGTGGAAAACCAGACAGAGAAGAAGATAAAGGTGCCGAGGACAGATAATGGTGGGGAGTTCTGCAAGAAGGAATTTGAAGAGTTCTGTAAGAAGTGTGGTATAGCACGACAGAAGACTACTCCATACACACCTCAGAAAAATGGAGTTGCAGAAAGAATGAACAGAACGTTGATGGAAAAGGCAAGAAGCATGCTCAGTGGTACCGGGTTAGGACAAGAATTTTGGGCAGAGGCAGTGGAGATTGCATGTTACTTAGTTAACAGATCACCTTCATCAGCGTTGGAGGATAAGACTCCACATGAGGTATGGACTGGTAAGAAACCCTCTCTTTCACATCTAAGGGTATTTGGATGTGATGCATATGTACATGTTCCAAAGGAGAAAAGGAGCAAGTTGGATAATAAATCTGAACGGTGCATCTTTATTGGGTATAAGGATGGTTTAAAGGGTTACAAGCTTTGGAACCCAGAAACAAGGAAGGTTGTGTACAACCGAGATGTGGTGTTTAGAGAGGTGAAATATATTGTTAAACATGAAGTCCTACCAAAGGAACCTGAGAAGATAGAGTTTGAGCTAAAGGAGGATGAATTAGACTCTACAACAGAAGAAGACTCAGAAGAGGAAGAGCCACAAACTCAAGCTGTGAGAAGATTAGTTCAGGAATGAAGACAACCAGAAAGGTATAGTCCATCTAATTTCTATTCAAATTTTTCTTTAACTATAACTGGTGATGATCCAAAAACCTTCAGGGAGGCAGTACATTCAAAGGATGGAAAACTCTAGAAGGAGGCCATGGTTGATGAAATGGCATCCTTGCATAAAAATGAGGCATGGGATCTCGTGGACAAGTCGGAAGGAGAAGATGTTTAAGAAGAAGAAGAAGAAGAATGTAGAAGGAAAGGTGGAGAAAGAAGAAGATGAATGTAGAAGGCAAGGTGGAGAAATACAAAGCTCGGTTTGTAGCAAAAGGTTATTCCCAGGTGCTGGGAATTTGTTTT